>JAFMOC010000092.1:347500-425000 GCA_019802505.1 Corydoras sp. C115 | reverse complement strand
CGGCCTCTCCCTCCTTTCCGCCTTGTACCCCGACGATCATCAGATGGACATCAGTGAGGACACACCCGCTCGCTCAGTCGCAACCACACGGCATGTTTGCAGACGCCTTTAAAATCGCGGACGTCCTTTGTTCTTGGTGACAGATGTGACGCTGGTGGCAAGTCTTTTGCGCATCCTGCACTGTCATGGTGAGATAAAGAAGGGCTGGACCGATGAGACGGCGGGACAAAGTCAAACACCTCAAGACGTGCAGATGCAGGTTGTGGCTGAGATGGCAGCAGAGTTACTTTCGTGCGTACTCACAGATATGCCCAAGGTAAATGTGGTGGGATTGGGGGGGGGGGGGGGGGGGGGGGGTGGGGGGTGGGGGGTCCTGGTAAAGCCGGTTGGTAAAGCTGTAGTATGTGTGGTTTGGGATACTGTTACATTTTTAAGATCAGTTATTTTTCTATGTGGTTCTTGTGTGTGTGTGTGTGTGTGTGTGTGTGTAGGAACTTGTTCCAGAACTGATGAAAACCGATCACCTGACCAAGAACATCTGGGTGTCAGCATTAAAGAAGCTGCTACCAAAGTATAATGGATCTGTGAGTATATCTCAATACACACTCACCTGCCCCTTTACAGTGGAGGCAAAGCAGGGCTTACCCCCCCCCCTCCCCACCCGGTGGTGACAGACAGTTTAGGTTTATTTTGACTACTGAAGATATTCCCATTTATTCATTCATTCATTCATTCATTACCTCCCACGCTTTATCCTCTATTAGGGTCGCGATGGGGTTCCCCATGCCCATCCAGGGGAGAACATTTCGGGCGATGGGCAGATACACCCAGGACAGGGCGCCAATCCATCGCTGGGCACATTCCCATTTATGTAATCTGTAATCTGACCCGTGTCATTATTGGTTCATGTCGGGTGTTTACACCCGTTCCCTCTCTGTCTCTGACTTCTGTTCGAGTCGTGTGTTTTACATTTGATCTTTTAAGGAGAATCCACACCTCCTGCTCTGCGTGAAGGGTGACAGCTTGTACTTTGTGCTTTTAGGTGCAGTGCTTCATTCTAATGCTATCAGAGGTGGATCCCAACCTGGCCGACATTATGGAAAAAGAATGTTCTATGATCACATCACAGACCGCTGTCAAAGAACCAGACAAGATCAACAGCACTGGGTGAACGTACTGTACATAAACATTCCATGCACACCCATTCAGGCCCAAATTAATCCCCAAGTCTTATGTTCCTGTTGTTTTGTGCTTCTGCTGTGTTACATTTTTCAATAAACTAATTTTTGCATAAAATCAGTGCTGCTACTTGAGTCAGTGCAGTAGCAAGAAGCTGGTAAGACTGCTGGTGATGCATCAGTGAATAATAATACACAACACAGCTGTTTGTTAAATTTGGGGTTGCCCATCCAGAGGAGAACTTTTTGGACGCAGGGCAGATGCACCCAGGACTTACCTAGACACACACTATATGGGGGCAATTTAAAATTTTTACCTTGACACTAGGGGTGAGCTGCAATATTCGCTGATTCGACGATTCGATCCGGAGAACCGTAGTCGACTATGAACCTCATAGTCGAATGTACCATTTTGACCATGGCTGCTGCTAAGCATTAGTTTTTACATGAAATGTCTTTGTTTTCGTTGTATATATAGCCTTTTGTCAAATAAAATCATCCTAATTTCTAGAAAACAAAAAAGAGAAAAGAAAAACCAAAAAAAAAAGGTTTTCATTTGTTAGAAAAACCAGTAAAATATAAAAAAATATATATATTTTTAAAAACTACGCCCTTAGCGCCATCTTGTGGTGATATTTTAACTGATTCGACTATCAGTCGACTATAGGGAAAATCTGATGAATCAAATTCGACTATGAAAATCTTGAATACAGCCCTACTTGACACTAATATTTTGGACTGTGGGAACCTGCAGGAACTCCACACGGACGCTGGGAGAACATGGAAACTCCACCCAGATCGGGATTTGAACCTGGATCCCCTGCACTGAGAGCCAGATGCCACATCTGCCACATTATTGAATGAATTCTGGGTAGTGAGAAGCACTGCTCTAATGCATTAGTGTCAAGTCAACATGAAGTCCACCACCAGAGGTCAGCAACACTAAGCCAGCTATATCCATTAAACCGATCACTATAGGTCTGATTCTGTTGATTCATTCATTGCAACATCAGAAGATCAGAACATCTCTGACTGAACGGGCTGCTTACATGTTAGTTCAAGCCGTTATCATCTCCTGGCTTAATTACGATGTATGATGTACGATGTTGAATTCTCAAAATTGCCCCATATAGAGTGTGTGAGAGTGAGTGTGTGCCCAGCGATGGATTGGCGCCCTGTCCTGGGTCTATCTGCCCAGCGCCCGAGATGTTCTCCCCTGGATGGGCATGGGGAACCCCACCGCGAACCTAATAGAGGATAAAGCGGGAGATAATGAATGAATGAATGATGTACGATGAGGCCACTGCGGCTGATCCTGAACTTATTCGTCTGGTGTTCAGTCAATCCAAGCTAACCCGTGTTCCTGTACAACTCACTGCACTCACATCCACAGAGTGTGTATTACAGATTTGTGTGTGTGTGTGTGTGGGGGGGGGGGGTGCAGAGTCAGAAACAGGATGTGGTGTGTAATAATCTGTCAACCCGACGACCCCGCTGTCATCTTGTACAAGCAGAAGGCTCTGCTGCCGCCCGGCCTCGCCCTCCTTTTCGCCTTGTACCCCGACGATCATCAGATGGACATCAGTGAGGACACACTGGACAATCCAAGCTAACCCGTGTTCCTGCACAACTCTCTCTATTACATTTACATTTAGCAGACGCTTTTATCCAAAGCGACTTACAAATGAGAACAACACAAGTCAGAAGCCATGGAGAAAACCAACTGTACTGTAAATTCATCAAACCTGATTGTTATTTGATGCTGCGCCCCCCCCCCCTTTTTTTTTTCTTTTCTACAACAGGTATTTGTTAAAAAGATGCGTCTTAAGTATTTTCTTAAAACTGTTTAGTGATTCTGCCTAACGGACAGAGTTGGGAAGATGGTTCTACCATTTTGCAGTGGTGAACGCAACGGAGTGAGAATGAGCTCCTCGGTGAGGTGGAACCACCAGGCGGCAATCGTCACTAAAGCGAAGTGAACGAGTCGGAGTGTATTTTGAAAAGATAGAGTGAAGGTAGGAGGGGGAAGTTCTATTGAAGTTCTGTGGTCATTCTTCAATCCAATCCAATACGAGACCCTTACAATGCTCTATGTGAGTGACCTCTGCTTCTGCTGCCTCATACCTGCACTAGTTTTCAGGTGCACACCAACTCACGTACTGCGTCCTCCTGTCAATGGCCTGATGCTTAAGTCTCACAGTGGAGCCAATTCACTCTTCATTTCTTCACCGCTAAAGGGTGGAATGATTGCCCGTCCTCAGTCCTCAGTGCAGAGACATTCAGGATTCCCAAGAAGCACCTTTGGACCTTTGGACTTACCTACTCGAACAAGTTAGATGAATTACATAATACACTATTTCACTATTTCAAGCTGTTTCAGGTGGCACGGTGGCTTAGTGGTTTAGCAAATTCGCCTCTCAGCACTAGGGATTCCCGGTTCGAATCCCCATCTGGGTAGAGTTTCCATGTTCTCCCCGTGTCTGCGTGGGTTTCCTCCGGGTTCTCCGGTTTCCTCCCACAGTCCAAAAACATGAATCAAGTTAATTGAATTCTCAAAATTGCCCCATATAGAGTGTGTCTGTGTGAGTGAGTGTGTACCCAGCGATGGATTGGCGCCCTGTCCTGGGTGTATCTGCCCAGCGCCCGAGACGTTCTCCCCTGGATGGTCATGGGGAACCCCACCGCGACCCTAATAGAGGATAAAGCGGGAGAGAATGAATGAATGAAAGCTGTTTCAGCTCTGCACAGTGCCATGTTCTGAAAATTAACAAATTATGAGGTCACAACGAGGCATCTTCTGATTTCATAAAAAAATCATTCATTCATTCATTATCTCCCGCTTTTATCCTCTATTAGGGTCGCGGTGGGGTTCCCCATGCCCATCCAGGGGAGAACGTCTCGGGCGCTGGGCAGATAGACCCAGGACAGGGCGCCAATCCATCGCTGGGCACATAAAAAAATTAAACTCCATATAGGAAATGCTTCCAAAGGCCCCTTTTTTGCACAGCATCCTGTTACAAAGCAAAATGCTAATGAGAGTCTGAGGCTGTTACGCACGCGGCGTGCGCACTTTTGGCTCGGCGTGTGACGCTGGCCAGAATATTTCAGCTTTTTAATTAATGCTCAGGATTGAAATGCAGAGCAGCGGACGGCTCGATTATTATGGAAATGTGCTGTGTAGGAGGTAGACCTGAGCGAGAGCACGCAGCAGTGACTGACATGAAAACAGGCTCGCTACATCCAATACACTACAGGACCAAAAGTATGTAAGCAAGCCAAAAGACTTCTTTTTTTTTTTTTCGCTTCTGACTTCAGTATTTCCCTGTAGATCATTAGAACACCTTAGTGGTCAGCACGTTCTCCTCTCAGCGCTAGGGATTCCCGGTTCGAACCCCCATCTGGGTGGAGTTTCCATGTTCTCCCTGTGTCCGCGTGGGTTTCCTCCGGGTTCTCCGGTTTGCTCCCACAGTCCAAAACCATGGATCAAGTCAATTGAGTTCTCCAAATTGCCCCATGTAGAGTGTGTATGCGTGCGTGTCTGTGTGTGTGTGAGTGTGTGCCCAGTGATAGATTGGCACCCTGTCCTGTCCTGGGTGTATCTGCCCAGCGCCCGAGACGTTCTCCCCTGGATGGGCATGGGGAACCCCCCCCCCCATGCGACCCTAATAGAGGATAAAGCGGAAGATAATGGATGGATGGATCATTAGAACACGAAGAACTCCTCGAATCCCTGATGTAGCTGCAAATGTGAGCAATAATGCACTATGCTTTTAAAATAGTATGTTCTCCATGGACAGCGATGGATTGGCGCCCTGTCCTGGGTGTATCTGCCCAGCGCCCGAAACGTTCTCCCCTGGATGTGCATGGGGAACCCCCCCCCCCCCCACGCGATCCTATTAGAGGATAAAGCGGAAGATAATGGATAGATGGATCATTAGAACACGAAGAACTCCTCGAATCCCTGATGTAGCTGCAAATGTGAGCAATAATGCACTATGCTTTTAAAATAGCATGTTCTCCATGGACAGCGATGGATTGGCACCCTGTCCTGGGTGTATCTGCCCAGCGCCTGAAACGTTCTCCCCTGGATGGGCATGGGGAACGCCCCCCCCCCCCCGCGACCCTAATAGAGGATAAAGCGGGAGATAATGAATGAATGAATGAATGAATGTTCTCCATGGTGTCAGTGGCATTTGATTGGCAGGTGGCTGTTGGATTCCAGTTCCAGCTGAAATGAGAAGTGACTTGCGCCGGGTCGGGTTCAGGTTAAGCGCAGACCCTCATGAGGAGGAAAAGGTCGTGAGGGCCCGGTGGCTGATGTTGAGAGCTGTCAGTCATGATCGGTGTCGGCTCAGTGAGTTAGAAACTGGACATTGTGCAGGCGTAGATCAGTTCCCCTGTAAAACTCACTCAGGTATGATGCTGTATTCACTTTTATCGTTGGGCGTGATCACATATCCTGTTCACCACGGTTTCAAAACAAACGGCAACAAAACAAAACAACCCGTCTTTGCGTCTGGTTGTAAAGATGGAGCTGGTACCAAACAATAAAAAATGATTAAAAATGCATGAGGTTCCACAATACAATGGTGCTAAACCATATGTACGTGATTGAGACTGTGTGTGTTTGTGCACACATATGTCCGCTCGCACCCATGTGTGTCTGTGTGTGTGTGCTCTCGCACGTAGTCTTGCTGTCAGGCCTCGATCGTATTTAATGCTTTTCTTAACCTCCACCTGCCTCATGAAAACCAGTGGAACTTCATCTAATCAGAGTCCCTTCATATCATTTCCTGTCGCTGCTCGCGCGTCTCTATCTTCTGTCAACACGGCCACAATGAAAGTTTCCCCCTCGACCGTCCCCCTCGGTAAAACCTGTGTTGCTGGCGGCTCAGAATAGCCCGCTGACGCCACTGCACCTTTGATGGCTCTTATGATTGTACCAGGCCGCTTTTTTTAAAGGTGTGCAGAACGTTATTGCAGGTTTATCTTTATTCAATCTGAAGCTTTAGATAAGCTTTGCTGCATATTTGAGTGCTTTCCAAGCTTTTTTTTCTACACTCTAGACCTTTTTACTCTGAATGGAGCCATGTCAAATATGTATCGGGGAATATATTATATATTTATATTTATATTAATATAAAATATTATATTAATTTATATTTATATAAGGCGGCTTAGTGGTCAGCACGTTCGCCTCTCAGCACTAGGGATGCCCGGTTCGAATCCCCATCTGGGTGGAATTTCCATGTTCTCCCCGTGTCCGCGTGGGTTTCCTCCGGGTTCTCCGGCTTCTTCACTCAGTCCAAAAACATGGATCAAGTCAATTGAGTTCTCCAAATTGCTCCATATAGAGTGTGTCTGTTTGAGTGAGTGTGCGCCCAGTGATAGATTGGCGCCCTGTCCTGGGTGTATCTGCCCAGCGCCCGAAACGTTCTCCCCTGGATGGGCATGGGGAACCCCCCCCACCCCTGCGACCCCAATATAGGATAAAGCGGAACATAATGAATGAATGAATGAATATATTTATATATATTTTGGGGACAGGCAGGTAGGACCTGAACCCTTAATTGGTATGTTCTATACAAAATCTGGAACCCCTCCTTCTCCTAAACCCAATGCCACTACTTGGTGACCTGGCCCATTGGCACTCTACATATTAGTGTGTCCCTGTATGAACTACATGTTTAATGTAAGTGATGAGATTAAGAGGATCCGTCAGGCTTACTGCTGAGGACAGATTTGTGTGTCTGTGTATTTGTCTCTGTGTGTGTGTGAGAGAGAGAGAGAGAGAGAGAGGACTGTGAGTAAATCTTCTCATTGAGGAGAACAAACCTGAGCAGGATTACCTTTGAGGTATGTCTGATTAATGTGGTGTTTGTCATTCACTGTAACCCGTTTGTTTGTTAACGCTGTGCAGAGATGTTACTCCATTCCATCCAGCAGCATTCAGTCAGTGTGTGGTGTTCAGTCAGATCAGTCCTATAAATCCAGTATTTTACCTTATAGTTATTTTATAATGTCAAGGTCATGTGGTCAAAGTTCTATACACTATAATTTAACTTTAGAACATGACCACCACCAATCAGATGGAGAAAGCCTTTAACATGCCACATTTGAATCAAGGGTAAAGGTTAAGGTCACTGTGAGCATCATCCATTCAGTAAGAGTGACTGACATAAAAGGCATGTTCTCCTACCAGCGCCAGAGATTCAGGTTCGAATCCTGATCTGGGTGGAATTCTCATGCTCTCCACATGTCTGTGGGGGTGTTTTCCCAATTCTCCGGTTTCCTCCCCCTGTCCAAAAACATTCAAGGTGCCAGTGCAGGCTGCTCTAAATTGCCCCTATAGTTTGGGTGTAAGTCTGTGCCCAGCAAATAAATTAGTGTCCAGGTGCCCTCAACATATAATAAATGTATCTGCCCAGTGCCCGAACGTTCTCCCCTGGATTGGCATGGGAACCCCCCCTCCCCCACAAACCTAGTATAGGATTGAGCTGAAGATAATGAGATGAGAAGTGATCCAGGTACCCTCAACATAAAATAAAAAAATTGAATAAAATACGACGGAACGGTGGCTTAGTGGTTAGCACGTTCTCCTCTCAGCACTAGGGATTCCCGGTTCGAATCCCCATCTGGGTGGAGTTTCCATGTTCTCCCCGTGTCTGCGTGGGTTTCCTCCGGGTCTCCGGTTTCCTCCCACAGTCCAAAAACATGGATCAAGTCAATTGAATTCTCCAAATTGCCCCATATGGAGTGTGTCTTTGTGAGTGAGTGTGTGCCCAGCGATGGATTGGCGCCCTGTCCTGGGTCTATCTGCCTAGCGCCCGAGACGTTCTCCCCTGGATGGGCATGGGGAACCCCACCGCGACCCTAATAGAGGATAAAGCGGAAGATAATGAATGAATGAATAAAAATACAAAATCTCAACCATGAAAAACAAATTCTGTCTTAGTTTGGGGGGCTGGGGTGGGGGTGTGCAAAAGACATAATGGAGGTCACGACTTCAAGATAGAAGATGTTTCTCGAGGTTTTATTGCGCTGAACCTGGGAGCAAGAACACAAATAGCCTGTGGCCTGGGTGGGTTGGTAGGTTCTGCAATAACACGGCTGCCTTTCTTTATCACATGTTGCAATAAATCGTAAATAACAGTCCGATAAACCAATAAATCCCAGTTTTTTAGTAAATGTCCAGTCAGTGAGACGAGGCGAGGCTGTAATGAGATGAGTGGGCACCGTTGAGCTCAGCGGCCAAGAGCCTCTTCAGCACAAAGCGGCAGGAGCTGCATAATGCCCGTGTGCCCTGCCTTTAATTAACACTGAGCTGCTTTTGTGCTATGGGGGGGGGGGGGGGGTGAGCCAGTGCTGATACAATACCTCAGATTTATTGTAATTCTTTTCCAAATCATATTCACAGCTTTATTATTTTTAGATAACTCACAAGCCAGCAGTTTAGGATAAAGATCTTCAGACTGTTGCTTCCTAAACTTACAGATCTATCATCAGACGACCGTCATAAAGAAAATGAATCCGTATTTAATGAGCTGCTTTATTACTGAGGCTGAGTAAGTGAGCACATATTGGGCTCAGCAAACTAAATATTGTATCTATGGTTATGGAAAGTATGACATACTGAAGTTTGTTGGTATTGACACTCCGGTCTGTGTCACACAAAAGCAAGCGGATGAGTTGCAGTGCGGACTCAGTGTTTTAATTCTTTGTGATGGAGAATCGATAAGCAGAATGATAGGATGGTTTTGACCACAGCTAGTGCCGTAACCGTGATAACTATCCCTAAATCTGTTTCAACGAGTCAATAAATGTTTTGCAGTCTTCATATCGGGATGAGATGACATGCAAACCACTAAACCCCTGTGCCACTTATTAAAACCATATAGAAAAGAAATAGAATAAAATAGAAAGCCTTTATTGTCATTATACCCCGCATACACAGTATACATCGTATAACGAGATTTAAGCTCCTCCTTAAAGTGTACATGGCATTATATATTCATTCATTCATTCATTATCTCCCGCTTTATCCTCTATTAGGGTCACGGTGGGGTTCCCCATGCCCATCCAGGGGAGAACGTTTCGGGCGCTGGGCAGATAGACCCAGGACAGGGCGCCAATCCATCGCTGGGCACACACACTCACTCACACAGACACACTCTATATGGGGCAATTTGGAGAATTCAATTGACTTGATCCATGTTTTTGGACTGTGGGAGGAAACCGGAGAACCCGGAGGAAACCCACGCAGACACAGGGGAACATGGAAACTCCACCCAGAATTGGGAAAAGAACATGTGCAACATTCATTCATTATCTTCCGCTTTCATCCCCCCGTGCCCATAGGACGGGCGCCAATCCATCTTGGCACACACTCTCCAATCACAAAACACACTTTATGGGCATGAAGCACTGGAAACTCCCCCATGGCACCTGTGCAAAAAACATGTACCACTGTGCGCACATGTGCATGTAAATAGACATGTAATGTGTAAAATGATGTGCCAATTAGTGCAGCTTCCCGTTAGGTATTGTAATGGCTTTGGGAAAGAAGCTGTCCCTGAGTCTGTTTGTTTTGGCCCGTATTGTTTTGGCCCGTAATATCATCGAACAATCAGGATTAATAATACTGCAGATAAGCTAGTTACTTCTTAACTAACTTGATTGTTTTTTCTTTTGTAAATCCTTTGGATAAAACCTTCTGCTGAATGATTAAATGTAATGTAATTACTGTTTCACATTTGTTTTTTGGGGGGTTGAGATCAGAACCCATTAAATCTGTTCGGCAAAAGATCTACGAATCGAATGTCTGTATACTTTTGATCTCCAGGTTCCACTGTGTTTATCTCGGTCGGTGTGTGTAATCTAAAGAAGCATGTGCTTTTAAAATCCCTTTCTCTCCTTCTTTAGAAAAGATCTAAGAATCCAGACATGCCTTGATATCCTCATGAACACGCCATTCGCACCTCATTAGAGGTCCAGCGAGCGGCCGGTGTACCTCTACAAGCAGCCTGGTGTTTATCAGACCTGTCACTCGGGTACATCCCAGAGGATTGCATTATGATCCGCTTTGCTCCTGGGTTCACGCCTCTCAATGGCGCATGTTGATGTTGGTGTGTTTGCCTTCCGCCAGGTGAGTTTACACACGGCCACCTGCCCCTGGGACATGTCTGACATACACTGCTGGAGCTGGGTGTCCCAGACACATCCCAAGAGTACATCCCATCATGTTATATGAGTTTTGGTAGAACATACATTCTCACAATGTAAACTTTCCACTTCAATAAATTCAAAAAAAGCTTTCCTCAAATGTAGGTCACTGGGTAAATTAAAATTTTAAATTTATTTAAGGCCATTGGGGTGCAGATTCACTTTACTGTGTAAAGGGTAGAAAACACTCTTTACATTTACATTACATTTGATCATTTTAGCAGACGCTTTTATCCAAAGTGACTTACAAGGTGAGCACAGGGTTCATCACAACATCCCTGGAGTAATGAGGGTTAAGGGTCTTGCTCAAGGACCCACATAACTTCAGTGAACCTGGGATTTGAACCCCCAACCTTCAGATTGATAACCCAATGCCTTACCCACTGAGCCACCACACCCTTAGGCTCTTGATAGGCTGCCAGTTAATCACAAGGCAGACTATAAAGTTAGAGGAAACTGAAGCTCCTAAAGGTCATAATACACCAGGGAGAACATGCAAACTACACCTCCACACAGAAGAGATTCTCTGCTGTGTCCAGGTACCAAATCCAAAGCCTTCCTCTTTGAGGTTATCCACTTTGCCAGCTATGCAAATAAGTAATATTGTTCTATTGGCATCGGTCCTCCTTGCAGCTACAGCTTTTATCTTTCTAGGATGCTTTCTACTTTATTTTGGTGTATTTGTGGAAATTTGAGCTTATTTATCCAGAATAGGTGGCACAGTGGCTTAGTGGTTAGCACATTGGCCTCTCAGCGCTAGGGGTTCCCGGTTCGAATCCCCATCTGGGTGAGTTTCCATGTTCTCCCCGTGTCCGTGTGGGTTTCCTCCGGGTTCTCCGGTTTCCTCGCACAGTCCAAAAACATGGATCAAGTCAATTAAGTTCTCAAAATTGCCCCAGAGTGTGTGTATGTGAGTGAGTGTGTGCCCAGCGATAGGTTTGCGCCCTGTCCTGGGTGTATCTGCCCAGCGCCCGAAACGTTCTCCCCTGGATGGGCATGGGGAACCCCACCGCGACCCTAATATAGGATAAAGTGGAAGATAATGAATGAATGAATGGTGACTTTTCTTTTTGAAATTAAAGCAAAGTCAAAGTCCAGAGTCCACACGTTACATTTGGTCATTTATTGGACGCTTTTATCCAAAGCGACTTACAAGGTGAACACAGGGTTCATCACAACATCTCTGGAGCAATGAGGGTTAAGGGTCTTGCTCAAGAACCCACATTGGTAACTTCAGTGGACCTGGGATTTGAACCCCCAACCTTCAGATTGATAGCCCAACACCCTGACCACTGAACTACTGTGCCCACGTTTCGGTCAGTCCATGGTGGAGTGAGAGCACAAGCTGCAGTTTGCTGTTATTCGTCTCTGTCTCTGTCTCTGTCTCTGTCTCTGTCTCTGACTCTGTCTCTGACGTCCCGCAGGTTCGTTTCTGTGCGAAAATGGAGCGAAACGGTGCGCGCCGTTCGGGTGACGTCAGCCGGTCCCGGCTCTTTTGTCATTCGCTGTGCGGAGGAAGATTATCATCATCATCATCATCCATCCTCCTCTCCCTCCGCACATAAGTAGCAAGTTACTCTTTCCCTGCGACACTCCATCCCGGTAAAAGCCGAAAGCGCAGGTGACTCACGTCGGTAAATAAAAAAAAGCGGCTTTATAAGCGCGCGACGACATGTACTCCAACAAAAGCGAAGGGCCCCGAAGAGGAAGGTCATTCGACTCCATAAACATCGGCCTCTATTTAGAAGAAAAGCAACTTAATAATGAGGTAAGGTGTCACTGGAAATCGTTTTTTGCTTGTTTGGAAATACATTTCAATGGGATTGAGCGGTTCCTACAATTAAGACAACAATTACTTTTACAGTACTAATTTATTTACTAATTTATTTAAATTATTTATTTATTTAATCTCGTCAGATTGTTGGATCCTGTTTCGTTATGGAGAATTGTTGCGTTTTAAAGTAACTATTCTCGGTTGATTCGATATTTATTTTATCACTGCAATAATTAATCGTGTCGCATCTGGTCTGGAATTGGCTCTTCGGATTGTTGGACACTTTTTTTCGGCGGGACACTTGTTGGAATAAAGTCGATAAGCTGAGCCACTGGGGCGACAGTCGTGCGTCAAGACTTTAAGAAGGTCAAGAACGCGACGTGCTGTCCCCGTTCTCTCACCCTGCAGCCTGTCCTGTATGATCGCCATTTTTCGGGATTAGGACGCCTGACCAAATTATAACCATGAACTGCAGATCATAAAGGTGTCCCCCCCCCCTGCACACCCTGCACTCCCTGCACACCCTGCACACCCGCAGCCACCGAAACAAACCACCTGCACAGCAAACTATTTTGCTTTTGGTCCCAAAGCGCTGTACAACCACACCCCCCGCACCCCCCACACCCCGACCCGCAGCGTGCGCTCACTTAAAACACGCATCTGCGCCAGAGACGCGCCAAACAAACAGCGTTTCAACGCGCTGCGCTCTAATCCCAAACGCAGATTAAGATAATCAGCAGCTAATAATAGGCTTGCTGGCTCTGTTTGCGGGATTACAGCGGGCTCTCTGACACTCTGCTGCTTAAAGCGAGCGCCTCATGCTGTCCGTCTTCTTCACGCTGCGCGCGCACCGACGGCTGCCGCGGCTGGCGCTTGCGTCCGCGTCCACGGTCAGTGTGTCCACGCGCCGCACGCTCGCTCAGTGGTTGTATTATTCTTAGCCTTATCATTAAGATCACTAGCATTAAATTATTATTATTATTATTATTATTATTATTATTATTATTATTATTAGTAGTAGTAGTAGTAGTATTATTATTATGCTTCTAATGACAGCACTTTCCAGATGCGCAGCATTTATGTAATGAATTAATCAGTAGGCACCATATTATAATCGAAACGAAATGTTTCATACAATTATTTTATTACACACCGATAAAAAGCCTGCGGTACTTCTCAAACGCGCACATCGCTCTCAGCTGAATTGTGAGATTGTAACGTAGATGGCAGAATGCTGATGCCCCGTTAAGCCTTGTTTGTTTATTCGATATATTTATATGTACTATATATTTGTCCTGAAATTAATTAAATTGTCGGGACTCGATTGTACTTATATATTTTAATTGGTGTAAATATTTGACTGTTTTATAATACATCATCTGAGATAAGTCGTCGAAAATGTAGTTGTTTCGTCGCAACTCCTTACTATTTTTTTCTTTTTATTACAGATGAACAAATCAGCCTTTTCAAAGATCGACGAGAATAAGGATAACAAAAGCGCGACGGGGGAGAAAAGTCGCGCAGCTATTGTTTTCTCTCTGAAGAATGAAGTCGGGGGTCTCGTCAAAGCCCTAAAACTCTTCCAGGTAATTAAAAGCCTCTGTTTTTTATTGTAATTTGTATTATAAATTAAAAGTTATAATGCACATGTTATAATGTTTACATTTCGAGTTCATAGCCCATAACTGAAACCCTGTTCTGATTAAGATAAGATAAGATAAGATAAGATAAGATAAGATAAGATAAGATAAGATAAGATAAGATAAGATAAGATAAGATAAGATAAGAAAGATTAACCTTTATTTATTAATGGGGAAATTCACATTTCTCAGCAGCAGATACAGAGGAGGGTGAAAAGGTATCCAGTCATTAAAGAGATTTCAACTAGGAAAAATTTTAAATAGAGTTAGAAACCTATATATATAAGATAAAAAATCAAATTTTCTAATTTTAGTTATTTACTGTCCTACAGGAATGAAATGAATCAAATATTGCACATGTGGATTAAGCAGCAGACAGTTATTACATACAGATGATTGAAATGTATTGCACCATCAATGATACATGTATTGCACAGTTATTTTTATTTTGGTTTGGGGTGGTTAAAGTGCCTCATATATGGACTTGTTTGTACTTTCAACAGGAAAACCACGTAAACCTTTTGCACATCGAATCCCGCAAGTCGAAGAGGCGCAGCTCGGAGTTTGAGATCCTGGTGGACTGTGACAGCGACCGCGAGCAGCTGAGCGACATCATCCAGCTGCTGCGTGAACACGGCACCGTGCTGGAGCTCTGCGCAGCCGACAAGCGCCTGCCGGAGGAGAGCGGTACACCACTGCACCTGCACCTGCACCCATCATACACCCACCCCCAACATACACCCACCCCATCATACACCCATCATACATACACCCACCCCATCATACATACACCCACCCCATCATCACCCACCCCATCATACACCCATCATACACCCACCCCCATCATACACCCACCCCCATCATACACCCATACCCCATCATACACCCACCCCATCATACACCCCCATCCATACATCATACACCCACCCCCATCATACACCCACCCCCATCATACACCCACCCCCATCATACACCCACCCCCATCATACACCCACCCCCATCATACACCCACCCCCATCATACACCCACCCCCATCATACACCCACCCCCATCATACACCCACCCCCATCATACACCCATCATACACCAACCACCCCCACACCTTACCCACATCATTACCCACCCATCACACACACCTCCCATCATACACCCACCCCCATACACCCACCCCCAACATACACCCACCCCCATCATCACACGCACCCCATCATACACCCCACCCCCATCATACACCCACCCCCATCATACACCCACCCCCATCATACACCCACCCCCCCATCATACACCACCATACACCCATCATACCCCACACCCCATACACCACCCACCACCCCCACATCATACACCCCCCATTTATACACCCCATCATACCCCACCCATCATACACCCACCCCCATCATACACCCCCATCATACACCACCCCCATCATACACCCCCCCAACATCATACACCCACCCATCATACAACCCACAATTACTCACCCCCATCATACATACACCCCCCCATCATACACCCACCCCCATCATACATACACCCCCCCATACATCATCACCCACCCCCATAACCCACCCCCATCATACACCCACCCCATCATACCATCATCATACACCCACCCCCATCATACACCCACCCCCATCCACCACACATACACTCACCCCCATCATACACACACCCCCATCATACCCCACACCCCATCATACACCCACCCCATCATACACCCCCATCCACCATCATACACCCATACACCCATCCCCATCATACACCCCCCCATCATACCCATCATACACCCACCCCCATCATACACCCACCCCCAACATGAACTAGCTGAGTTCTGCCATTTAGGTCTCTTTAATAATTTAGCTACACTGATGAAAAAGAACTGCCTGTCAAATGTACAACAGCTGTTACAGGGGCAGAACCTGTCTCTTAAACCACACACAGGTCCAATTAATACCCCAAAAGGGCAATAGACTAAACTCTATCATTACATTATTTACATCCTAAACTTATAATTTATTTGCAACATTTATGTGAACTATAAAGCTTTGGATGTTTATTTACTGACAGCAGACTAAATGAATACCAACAGCACATTTAACACCACAAACAGTCTCTAATAGGTTAAAATAATCAATTAGCTAATTCTTATTTGATTTGAGATACAATAAAAGATGTTTGAAATGTTTTTATTATTTTTAAGTAAAACATATCTAAAAAGATGCTCAGTTGATCTTTTTATTTAGGTTTTAAATAGATAATTAAAAAAAAAAGATATTTAACTGAACATTGTAGCAAATGGAGAGGTGAACATGTTAATATACTACGAATATACTACGCCACCATAGCATATTAAACCATAAATATTAATTTTTTATTATTTTTTATTATTAATAATAAACCATTTATTTGGTCATATGTAATTAGTTTACTTTTTTATGTTCAGATGTCCTCAAATATTCTGTCCTTAATCAAATAAGTGCAAGTTAATTATTTATTGAGCAAAGCTTAATAGAGCTTATTAATTAATTGAGCTTAAGTCTGTGTAAAATAATGATAGTTCAGGTTATTAATAATTCTAATATAAAAAAATGATTTTCTCTCCAGAAATGGATAATGTTCCCTGGTTTCCCAGAAAGATCTCTGACTTGGATAACTGTGCTAACCGTGTGCTGATGTACGGATCAGATCTGGATGCAGATCATCCGGTGAGAGCAGAGCCGCATCCACTTGGTCCTGATCTATCCTACCTGTACATTTACGTCGTGTCTCTCTGTTTACTGATTGGTTTGTATTTTTTAGGGCTTTAAAGACAACGTCTACCGCAAAAGGAGAAAGTATTTTGCAGATCTGGCTATGAGCTACAAGCAGTAAGTTCATCGATTAGGAATCTCTCACAACACTGATAATCAACACTGGACATATTTAACTGGACATGTCCAAGCTGTTGCCTTTCAAATAAACACATGCATGAATAAATATGAATATAGGCTGTAGTGTTTAATAAAAATGAATGATTGTTGCTTGTCTTTAGTGGGGACCCCATTCCGCGCATTGTGTTCACAGAGGAGGAGGTGAAGACATGGGGGATCGTGTTCCGAGAGCTTAATAAGTTGTATCCCACTCACGCGTGCCGTGAGTACCTGAAAAACTTACCCCTGCTCAACAAGCACTGCGAGTATCGTGAGGATAACATCCCTCAACTTGAGGATGTGTCACGCTTCTTAAAAGGTCAGAGATGAATGTGTGTGTGTGTGTGTGTGTGTGTGTGTGTGTGTGTGTGTGTGTGTGTCTTGGGGGTTGGAGTGAGGTTTGGAGGGGATCTGGGGCAGGTCATTCAGTTTGTTTGAGGTATAGACCATGGAGCTAACTGCTTGGCTGCTTGTCTCTTTAGAGCGTACAGGCTTCACCATAAGACCTGTAGCTGGATACCTCTCACCCAGAGACTTCCTGGCAGGACTGGCCTTCCGAGTGTTCCACTGCACTCAGTACGTCCGCCACAGCTCGGACCCTCTCTACACACCCGAACCGTAAGTACACATTCATTCAGTCATTCATTATCTCCCGCTTTATCCTCTATTAGGGTCGCGGTGGGGTTCCCCATGCCCATCCAGGGGAGAACGTCTCGGGCGCTGGGCAGATACACCCAGGACAGGGCGCCAATCCATCGCTGGGCACACACTCACTCACACAGACACACTCTATATGTGGGGCAATTTTGAGAATTCAATTGACTTGATCCATGTTTTTGGACTGTGGGAGGAAACCGGAGAACCCGGAGGAAACCCACGCAGACACGGGGAGAACATGGAAACTCCACCCAGATGGGGATTCGAACCGGGAATCCCTAGTGCTGAGAGGCGAATGTGCTAACCACTAAGCCACCGTGCTGCCTAAGTAGACATTATCACATTTAATTAAGTGTGATATTAAGCAAACGTTATCAGGGTGTAAATGAAAGTATCAATACTAAAAACAGAACATTAATTTAAAACGAATTTACAATCTTATGGAAAAGTTTGGATGTTGCTCAATTCCATATTTAGTTTTTTAATTTTTAACTTTTATAATTGGGGTGTTTAAAGCCTGTATTATATTGTTTTATTCATGATTATATATTTTATGATCATATGCCTTTCAGAGATACGTGCCATGAATTGCTGGGTCATGTGCCTCTGTTGGCCGAGCCCAGCTTTGCACAGTTTAGTCAGGAGATCGGATTAGCCTCCCTGGGAGTGTCTGATGAGGAAGTTCTGAAGCTTGCTACTGTGAGTGTTCACCTTGATTCTAGCTAAATTTCTTTCTTTCTCATTGTTGGGAAGTGAAACTGAAGGAATATGATCCTCCTGAGCATTTGGAAAATAGATGGCTTGAATTTAACATTGTATTTCATCCCAAAAATGTTTAATGGGTATGAGGTCAGACCTCTTTGGAGGCAACTTCTCCACAACAGAGGGTATAATTAATTAAAAAAACTGTCAAAAAGACAGCCAGACTGATTACAGTGAAAAGTATAGGATATAAAAGCACCACACCCAAAGTTCTGTAAAACATGGATAAATGGCCTGTAGAGCCTAATAACACTACACATGCCATATCACTGTATGTCCTTTTAATTTGCAGTGTTATTTCTTCACGGTGGAGTTTGGACTCTGTAAACAGGAGGGCAGGCTGAGGGCATACGGTGCAGGTTTGCTGTCATCCATAAGTGAACTGAAGGTAATATTCACTTAACAGAACAGAACGACTACTTTAATTTATTTACTCACACGCAGGTTATGATGATAAAACATTTCTCCTGCAGCATGCTCTGTCGGGAAACGCTTGCATCAAACCCTTCGACCCCCAAATCACGTGCAAACAAGAGTGCATCATAACAACATTCCAAGATGTGTATTTCATGACCGACAGCTTTGAGGAGGCCAAGGTTAAAATGAGGTATGAACCGATTTACAGATACTTATTGCAGTTCAAACTTTTATAAAGAAATGTCATATTTTATATGATTCTAATGATTCAAAAATATAGTATAATGCACTAACCCTATGTTAGATTTCAATCTCATTATTGTCTTCTACATTAACAGAAAATTAAACTATTATCTCCCATTGGAGAATGACATTTTACTTCTAGTGGATTAAGGGATAAGAAATAGATGTCCAGCTACTTTTGGTCACATGGTGTATTTTGCTGACCTTCCATTTGTTCATAACCCAACAGGGAATTTGCTAAGACCATCAAGCGGCCATTTACAGTGCGTTACAACCCCTATACGCAGAGCGTGGATGTGCTAAAGGACACCCCCAGCATTAACAGTGTGGTGGAGGAACTGAGGCATGAGCTGGACATTGTCGGAGACGCACTAAACAGACTTAATAAACAAATGGGCGTCTGAATTTATTACATGTATTCACCCATTAAAGAGCAAATCCACTTATCCATGTAAGAATGTTTATGTAAAGGCAATCTAATAGATCATCATAAGTTATAACATGGTCTCAATTAATCAATCAATTAATCACAGTAACCTTTCTGTTAAATATACACTATATCACCAAATGTATGTGTGAACCTTCCTTAAAATGGCTTCATAGTCCTGCTGAAAGGTAACATTATACTTTTTCAGCTTTGGAAAAACAATTTTAAGTTGTGCATAACAAGATACTAAAATGCATTCAACATTTGTCAGATACAAGGTTTTCAGAAGCTCGGGCCTCATCCCCTAAAATAACGTTGGGATGAATTGAAATGCCGGATCTCATTCAGCATTACAGCCTCACATCAAAAAGGCTGTGTTTGTCTGAATGACTTCCAGTTCTCACTCTGAAACCTGAACAAATGTTTGTCATTTTGAACCAGGATGTAATGTTAATGCTGGGTGTTCATATACTTTTGGGTGTACTGTGTGTGTCCAATGTTGCTTTATACCCTGAACATTGTTGCATTAATCTCTATAACAATGGTTTTGTGATCAAGTGAAATCTCTTAAGCGTGATCAAGTTTTGTCTCTTAACTATAAAAACTGTATTGATTATATTTTACATGTATTGTTATGTTCCAACGGTCATAAGTAGGCGGGTGTGAGAATCTCTAGCGAAAAGTGAGGGCGTGCTTGACCCTATGTGTCCGGTTAAATTAGTTAACAGGGACAAAAGCCTCGTAGACAATACAGTTCTGTTTTCAGCGCTCCCTACCCTACCAGGATAGAAAAGTATTACCTTTACTCGATGGTTAGCACTGTAAATATTGGTTTATTAAATACTATATTCTCGCCAACCAGCAACAAACCACAAACTGTAATGTTCAAGAAAACTTATGTTTGTTTGATGATCAGTACTGTAAATATTGGGTTATCAAATATAGATTCTTGCCAACCAGTAACAAACCACTACCCCAAACAGTAATATTTAAAAAACTTAAAAAAAACCTTTGTTCAATGATCAGCACTGTTAACATTGGGTTACCAAATATAAATTCAATAAATTTGAATTTTGCCCAGCGATAGATTGGCGCCCTGTCCTGGGTGTATCTGCTCAGCGCCCAAAACGGTGTATCTGCTCAGCGCCCCCCTAATATAGGATAAAGCGGAAGATAATGGCTGGGATGGATGGATGGATAAATTGTAAATTTTTTCAACAAGAGTACATTTTATGTTTTATTTTTCTAAATATGTATTAATTAGGAATGATGAGGACATTAAGTTGTGTTCCCGGGGGCGGGGCAACCTAACTGCAGCATACATTCATAATTTCTTGTATTTGTTCATGTTTTCTGTCTCATTGATTGCGTATTGATCATGAATGTTGTTTTAAAACCAGTCAATGTTTAGATATATGTGTGCTGTGAGTTGCTAGTTGCAGTTTAAATAGAAGCTCATGGAGTAAAGTTCCTTATTTTTGTAATAAAAAGTATTGCACTTCCTTCTTTTGTGTGTATTTGTGTGTGATTATCTTTATTCAGTAGTATGTGGACATCTGATTATTGCAGATTTATGAATCTTACACATCCATTTACATCTTCTCAATAAATCAGTATTACCACTGAGCTTTTTCAGCTTTGTACTTTATTTAAACCAGGCTTTAAGTAACTTAAAGAATAGTTGTAACTTATAGTTGTAAAGTTACAAAAAGTTATAGTTGTAACTTATAGTTGTAATAGATAAATAAAAAATAGATAATAAAGTTATCAGTGCGTTCAGAAATTAGATTTATTCGGCATTAATTTGAAAGTCAGGCTGCTGTTAAGACTAAAACACGATGCATGTCATTTTATAATTCCACTGAAACGGAGACACGTCATTTATTTGGTTTTGCTCAATAAAAATGTAGTTCTTGTAATTAACAATGCAGGCTTTAAAAAAAAAAGCAACGTCAAAAAGCATTTACACTACAATAAATGCGTAAATCTGCGGCACGGTGGCTTAGTGTTTAGCATGCGCTAGGGTTTCCCCATCTGGGTGGAGTTTCCATGTTCTCCCCGTGTCTGCGTTTTTCCTCCGGGTTCTCCGGTTTTCTCCCACAGTCCAAAAACATGGATCAAGTCAATTGAGTTCTCTAAATTGCCCCATATAGAGTGTGTCTGTGTGAGTGAGTGAGTGTGTGCCCAGCGATGGATTGGCGCCCTGTCCTGGGTGTATCTGCCCAGCGCCCGTAACGTTCTCCCCTGGATGGGCATGGGAACCCCCCCCCCCCCCCCCACACACACACACACACACACACACACACACACACACCTCATTCATTCATTATAATGAATGAATGAATGAATGAATAAATGCGTAAATCAACTAAAATAAAAAGCTTGGTTGCCACAACAAACATGGCGGATTCTTCACTCTTTAGAGCTACGGAGTGACGTCACAACACTGCGCCCTTATAGTTATGGAAACGTCAATTCAAAACCGGCAACTTTTCACTTGGGTAAGTTTTTTATTACACTTTTTAAAATTAATGACGATTAAAAAGCTGTACTCGTTACTTAATTGCACGAGGCTTAAGAATGAAATGCCTCTGTTTGAGCGGTGTTTAGTATTTTTTTGTCTCCGAATGAAAACCTCGTTGACAGCAGTGTATTTATGAATTAATGACTTTTAATATTCAGGACCAGTCAAAAATTAAGCCACGCCCCTTTCTTGTTCCATCCTCTGTTTCCTCCACTTATCATATAGATGGAGTTTGTAGTTTTATAATTACAGACTGTAGTCCATCTGTGTTCTTTGTTGTTGTTAGTCCCCTGTTGGTTCTCAGGAGCATCACAGAACAGGTATCACTTGGGTGGTGGATTGTTTATTGTCAGTTCTGCAGTGACACTGATGTGGTGAGGGGGTTTTAGTGCAGCAGTGCTGCTGGAGTTTCATTTACACACCTCAGTGACACTGCTGGGATAGGAATAATGCACCAACCCAATAACCCCTGCTCTGTGGTGGATCTATTGGGGTTCTGACCATTAGAACAGAGTCAAGGGGACGTACACAGTATGTACTGTAGAACACAAACATACTGATGGAACTGATCAAATGGACAGGGGGAAGGAAAAAAGAGCCGTGACTGGTACTCTATATATATTAGTTAATATAAAAAGAGATGGGTGGTTTAGTGGTTAGCATGTTCTCCTCTCAGTGCTAGGGATTCCCGGTTCGAATCCCCATCTGGGTGGAGTTTCATGTTCTCCCCGTGTCCGCGTGGGTTTCCTCCGGGTTCTCCGGTTTCCTCCCACAGTCCAAAAACATGGATCAAGTCAATTGAGTTCTCCAAATTCCCCCATCTAGAGTGTGTATGTGTGAGTGAGTGTGTTCCCAGCGATAGATTGGATCCCTGTCCTGGGTGTATCTGCCCAGCGCCCAAAACGTTCTCCCCTGGATGGGCATGGGGACCCCCCCCCCCCCCCCGCGACCCCAATATAGGATAAAGCGGAAGAAAATGGATGGATAAAAAGGGTGAGGGGCGGGTTAGCTCAGTGGTCAGGGTGTTGGGTTATTAATCTGAAGGTCGGGGGTTCAAATCCCAGGTCCACTGAAGTTACCAATGTGGGTCCTTGAGCAAGACCCTTAACCCTCATTGCTCCAGGGATGTTGTGATGAACCCTGTGCTCACCTTGTAAGTCGCTTTGGATAAAAGCGTCTGATAAATGACCCAATTTAATTTTTAATTTTAATTTAAAAAGAGCTGAGAAAAATGGCCCAGTTTATCTTTGTCCCAATCATTTTTCCACCATCACACATGATTGAGTCTTTAAATAGCAGGTGGAGGTCACTGTTGCAGGGATTGTAAGACAATCCTAGAGTCACCCTCCAATTCATCAGACTCAGCAAGTTGTAATTATGGAGCTTCTGGGCAGACTGGTTGCTTCAACTTAAGAATTAAACATTAGTTGTTATTGGCAATATTGACAAAAGATTTTTTTTTTCAGGGTGCAAATAGTTATGGCCAGTTGGGGCTGAAACATGCCGAAGATCAACCTCAGCCCCAGTGTGTGGAATGTGGACTCAAAGCCAGAACATTTCACACCATCACAGGTGGAGGTGGACACTCGGCACTCATCACTGGTAAGATTCATTCATTCATTATCTCCCGCTTTATCCTCTATTAGGGTCGCGGTGGGGTTCCCCATGCCCATCCAGGGGAGAACGTTTCGGGCGCTGGGCAGATACACCCAGGACAAGGATACAATCTATCACTGGGAACACACTCACTCACACATACACACTCTATATGGGGCAATTTTGAGAATTCAATTGACTTGATCCATGTTTTTGGACTGTGGGAGGAAACCGGAGAACCCGGAGGAAACCCACGTGGACACGGGGAGAACATGGAAACTCCACCCAGATGGGGATTCGAACCGGGAATCCCTAGCGCTGAGAGGAGAACTTGCTAACCACTAAGCCACCGTGCCGCCACTGGTAAGATTACTGCGAAATATTTATCTGGACATGTGTTGTATTAAAAGAATCGTTGTGGACAATGTAAACGTCTTGAAAAGTGAGGTGTTTTTGTTCTGGTCTCTTTAGAATCTGGGGAGCTGCTGGTTTGTGGACAAAATACAAAAGGACAGCTTGGACTCGGCCATGTTTCAGACATCAGCACCTTCCAGCTTTGCTCATTACCTGGTTCTAGAGCTGTTCAGAAAGTGTCTTGTGGCTGGGACTTCACTATCATACTTACAGGTAAACCGACCCTGATTTTACTTAAACCAAAGTTGAGGTACTGAGCAGAGTATTTTAATGGCCTCTAATCAAGTTCCATTGGCGTCGGCGAGGACCGTAAATGTACTTGACACTGCACTCAGTTTCAGATCAAAGATTTAATCAGAATTATTTAAAACACTGAAAGTGCATTTCTTTTTCTAGATGATGGAAGTGTCCTGGCATGTGGGTCCAATGGATTTGGGCAGCTGGGCGTCTCACCAGGAATAAAATACACTACAGAACCTTTGCTTATTGAGGTAAATTTTGCTGTGTGTAATAAACAAAGTATATTAATAAGCAAGCATGGTGTTACTGTGGGGCGGCACGGTGGTTTAGTGGTTCGCACGTTCTCCTCTCAGCACTAGGGAATCCCGGTTTGAATCCCCTTCTGGGTGGTGTTTCCATGTTCTCCCCGTGTCTGCGTGGGTTTCCTCCGGGTTCTCCGGTTTCCTCCCACAGTCCAAAAACATGGATCAAGTCAATTGAGTTCTGCAAATCGCCCCATATAGAGTGTGTATGTTTGTGTGAGTGAGTGTGTGCCCAGTGATAGATTGGCGCCCAAAACGTTCTCCCCTGGATGGGCATGGGGAACCCCCCCCCCCCCCCCGCGACCCTAATAGAGGATAAAGCGGAAGATAACGGATGGGTGTTACTGTGAATGATGCTTTACCAGGATGATGCAGAGCAGGGTTTATTTTACTCTAAAGGTATTTTGTGCAGTAATAACCTGCTGTTGATTATTCCCTATATGGTTCACTGTTACCTACTCAACTTTTTCTTCAATCATTTTCTTAAGCTGAATGATATACTGACTCCTGTGATGTTACTACTGCCTCATGATGAATGGTTTTTAACATACTGAGTGTACAGTATATTTTTAAATATGTCTGTTTGTTGTCTTCTTTTTCATTTTAGACTTTACCTGAGTCAGTGATCTGCGTTGCAGCAGGGCTGAGACACACACTCGCAGTAACAGGTACAACCTCCTTTCTGTGTTTCCTACTGATCTACAATAAAAAAAAGCAACAAAATGAACTCTAGACAAAAAGCCAGGGTGTAAATATACACACTATATATTCAGGTTCGGGTGATGTGTATCAGTG
Organism: Corydoras sp. C115; assembly: GCA_019802505.1. Classification (NCBI taxonomy): domain Eukaryota; kingdom Metazoa; phylum Chordata; class Actinopteri; order Siluriformes; family Callichthyidae; genus Corydoras; species Corydoras sp. C115. The sequence goes on along the minus strand of JAFMOC010000092.1, from coordinate 399,900 downwards.
GGGTGTTGGTCTGTCCACTCAAGCGAGACGAGCCATGAATCCGCAGCCTGTACCTCCACATCTCGCCTCCAGCCAGCCCTGTTTGGTGACAGGTAAGCCCCTCCCGATGTGAGCGTGATGTTCAGCTTGTGATATGGACCGGACTGTATTATATCTTTTATTAAAGTCTGTTCTTGTGGTTAAAAAGTCTCCAGTCCTCATTGTGTTCTACTATTGTTCATATATTGTATCAGAGTAATTATGTGGAGTTAAACACAATGTTGTTTGTACTTTTTATCTATCTATTTGATCATTTAATATTTGTTTTACATACAGGTCTGGATCATGTATCTGTACAGAGTGTGAGTGCGGGTTCAGCACACTGCACGTGTTTAACAGGTCCGCTGACAGCATTTACTAAAATATCCTTATGAGCTTCACTTGTAGACTTTACGTTCAGACCAATCGATTCTCAGCGTGATCTCTTTTTAGATCAGATCAGATCTGATTGGTAGATTTGACCTGGTTTCTCTGGTTGTAGAGTCGGGTGAGGTGTTTGTGTGGGGCAGTAATAAGCATGGTCAGCTGTGCAGCCTGAGCTCCTTCCTGCCTCTACCTGCCGCCATAGAGCGCTCTCTGTTTAACGGAGAGGGAGTTTCCGTCTTACACAGCGGCTGGACGCATTTAATCGCCCAAACAGGTACGCCTCCAAATCCTCTTACCCTGCATTCACACCGGGAATGACATCAACGGCTGTGTGGCCAATTGGACCAGCCATACGAGGAATGGTGAATAGTCAGTTATAATGAATGAAATGCAGGCTTTAAAATGTATATTATGCATTGACATCAAGAGACTTGTGGTAGAGCGAAGACAAGCATTATATTTTGTACGTACATAAATATTTTTTATGTTTCAGAAAGTGGAAGAGTCTTTACTTGGGGGAGAGCTGAGTACGGACAGCTTGGGAGAACCGAGCAGAGCGGTGCAGCTACAGAGCCGGGAGCAAAGATCTCGAACCTGCCTTCAGAGGTCCAGTTACTTCATGGTGCCACTCAGGTACCGTCTCTCATCTCATCTGTTCTCATTATCTTCCTGTACTAGGGTCATGGGGAAGGGGGTTTCCAATGCCTATCCAGGGGAGAATATTTGGGCCGTTGGGCAGACACACCAAGGACAGGGCGCCAATCCATCACTAAGCACACAGACTCACTTACACAGATACACACACACACCATATAGGAGCAATTTAGAGGAGCCAGTTCCCCTTGATTCCATCTTTTTGGACTGTGGGGGGAAACCAGAGAACCTGGAAAAAACCCACACAGACACAGTGAGAACATGGGAACTCCATTCAGATCGGGATCTGAACCTGGATCACCAGCACTTAGGCGGTTGTGCCACCTCTACACCACTGCGCCACCACAAAGTGACTGTCAATACAGTAATTTCAGTTTTATTTACCTCTTTATTGTCTATTTTTTCTTAAATGTCTTCCATTTGAAAGTCCTATTCACCACATGGTTTAAAAAATACAACTTTAACCACAAAATCCGCTGAAAGTCAGCTGAGGGAAAGAAGCGTGCAGTGTGAGCAGGGGGCCAGCAGGTGGCGACGTCACTCTGATCATTAGCATTGTTTCTCACATCCTGCCTGGAGACAGCTTGCACAGATGCTGAAGGTCACAGCTAACCTTGGAAATGTAACATTACTATGCGTGAGACAAAAGCGTAATAAAAATTTAATATCATAAAAAATTTTACGAATTAAATCAGTGCAGTAATCAGCATTCACACACACATCACATTGAGACATATCCTTCAAATATCTGATACCTGTCTGAACGTCACTCACACCTCCTGTGTTCTGCACATTTTTAACGTATGGATATATATATATATATATATATATATATATATATATATATATATATATATATTCAGCAATCTAAGAGCACTTAAGTCTCCAGTTTGAAACACACGCATTCATGGGGAGAACATGCCAACATCACAGAGGAACCCAGGCTACTCACCTAGGCATGGAACTCAAAATGTTTTGCCAGGAGGTGTCAGAACCACATATTTTATTGTATTAAAATAAATCATGGCGGCACGGTGCCTTAGTGGTTAGCACGTTCTCCTCTCAGCACTAGGGATTCCCGGTTTGAATCCCCAATCGGGTGAAGTTTCCATGTTCTCCCCGTGTCCGCGTGGGTTTCCTCCGGGTTCTCCGGTTTCCTCCCACAGTCCAAAAACATGGATCAAGTCAATTGAGTTCTCCAAATTGCCCCATATAGAGTGTGTCTGTGTGAGTGAGTGTGTGCCCAGCGATGGATTGGTACCCTGTCCTGGGTCTATCTGCCCAGCGCCCGAAACGTTCTCCCCTGGATGGGCATGGGGAACCCACCCCCCCCCCCCCCCCCGCGACCCTAATAGAGGATAAAGCGGAAGATAATGAATGAATGAATAAAATAAATCCAAAACCAAATGAGTCCACACTGTTATCCACGATTTTGAAATGCGATGTCCATTAAACACAGATGGTGGACACTGTGGACAAATGTCTTGTGATTCTTACGCAAAGACTACAGTTTCCACCCCTGGAACAACCAGCTATAACAGGGTCCCCTCTTCACTGGGCTTTTTCCCGAAGTGCATTTGTGAGGTCAGACACCAATGCTGGATGAGAGTCTCTGTTGTAGTTCTTCGTAAAGGTGGACACAGTCATGCAAAAACACATAAGGGCCTTCCAAAACCGTTCTCAGAAAGCTGGGCGCCTTAAGATGCTTGATTTTATTCACCTACATTTGGTCATTTAATGGACGCTTTTATCCAAAGCGACTTACAAGGTGAGCACAGGGTTAATCACAACATCCCTGGAGCAATGAGGGTTAAGGGTCTTGCTCAAGGACCCACACTGGTAACTTCAGTGGACCTGGAATTTGAACCCCCAACCTTCAGATTGACAGCCCAACACCCTGACCACTGAGCCCTCCTGTTGCAATGGCACTTAATAAAACACCTATATTTGATGATTAAGAGATGTACCCTAATACTTCAGTCCATAAAGTGTATATGTGATGCTTAAGTGTCCTTATATTTTTGATTAAAGGGTGTATGTATACAAAACCTCATTCGGATGAACCACAGCAGACGGCGGTGACCTTGAACATGGAGCTCTCGCAGGATAATAGAGCTTTGAATCTATTTGTAGGGGAATGAGGGGGTTCAACGAGGAGAAAGGGGATGTGGAATCAAGGCAAGCGTGACATGCACGCCACGCTGCATTTATCTCTTGTCACTGGAGCTCAGCGTTCACTCCCCGGATGGAGATCCGGGCAGCTGTCCTGACGCAAGTTCATTTTGTCCAGGAGGATATCCGAGTGTCTTGTTAATCTTCAAAAGCCGCTGATGCCGCAGTGTACTGTCCCGAGGAGGAGGACACAAAAGAGCATGAGCCTGCTGATTTCTTTTATTTGGGAAATCTTGATGCGAACGAGTGAAAGACACCGCTGGGACCTCAGTGTTGCGGCTTCTGTCTGTGTTTGATTAAAAGCCCTCGTCTGGGCAAAGTTTCATTCATTTATGTCCAACAAAGTCATGGAGATAAGACGCTGGGAGTTTAAAGTATGTCAGATAAAGCGCTTCTGTAATAATTAGTTCTGCAGCCGAACAGATCCGACACATCGCATCGAGAATGAGAATAAACCATCCATATCTTAAATTCTTAAATTCTTAAAATCTTAAATTCTCAGTCCTGTATGAGGGTTGCAGAAGGGGTCTCATGCCCATCCAAGGGGAAATGTTTCAGGCGCTGGGCATGACAGGATGCCAATCCATTGCTGGACACACACTCACACATATAGACACAAAATGTATAGGGGCAATTCCGAGCAGCCAATTTACCTTGAATCCACGTTTTGGGACAGACACAAGGAGAACATGGAAAAACCTGGATCCCCAGCGCTAAGAGGCCATCGTCTTGACCACTAAGCCAGCGTGCTGCTCAGAATCAAATAATATGAATCAGTTATCAGTGAGGGTGGATTGGGACTTAGTGGTCAGCACGTTCTCCTCTCAGCACTAGGGATTCCCGGTTCGAATCCCAATCTGGGTGGAGTTTCCATGTTCTCCCCGTGTCTGTGTGGGTTTCCTCCGGGTTCTCCGGTTTCCTCCCACAGTCCAAAAACATGGATCAAGTCTATTGAATTCTCCAAATTGCCCCATGATAGAGTGTGTTTGTGTTTCTGTGTGAGTGAGTGTGTACCCAGCGATGGATTGGCGCCCTGTCCTGGGTGTATCTGCCCAGCGCCCGAAACGTTCTCCCCTGGATGGGCATGGGGAACCCCACCACGACCCTACTAGAGGATAAAGCGTAAGATAATGGATGGATGGATGGAGTTATCAGTGAGTTTCGAGTCGTTTGTGTTATTAATTCTAGAATATAGCAAAGATACGTCTTTAGGGTTTGTCTAGGGCGACGGAAGCGTAGTTGTGCTTGATTAGAGTGTTCCAGACAGTCTTCTGTGCGTGTCCTGAGGCTGTCCTAACACACGCGCACAAAAAGTAAATATATATAAACATCCTGAATGTGCAAATATTTGCTGTGCTTGGTCATCTAAGGGAAAACTTGTTGTATAGCTGATGCAGTTAATAGAAATCATCAAGACAGACCTTACTGGTTCAGACATTTGTCCCGAGTTGCCCCTGCACACATGCAGCACACAGCACACGATGCAGCAATGCAAAGCCGTACCTACTAGAAACATTCAGATTCAATAGGTAATATTAATTTATTACACACACTATATAGGGGGAATTGTAGCGCAGCCAATTCACCTTGAATCCAGGAGGGAGGGAGTGGTAGCTCAGTGGTTAAGGTGTTGGGTTATCAATCTGAAGGTTGGGGCTTCAAATCCCAGGTCCACTGAAGTTACCAATGTGGGTCCTTGAGCAAGACCTTTAACATTTTACATTACATTTACATTTAGTCATTTAGCAGACGCTTTTATCCAAAGTGTACAAACAAGATGCTTAGGAACTGCCATTTTTTTGTGTAGTTCTATAATGACATCTGTTTCCAGCTGCCAGCTCTCTCCAGGTCAAGGACGTGGTAGCTCAATGGGTAGGGCATTGGGCTATCAATCTGAAGGTTGTGGGTTCAAATCCCAGGTCCTCTGAAGTTACCAGTGTGGGTCCTTGAGCAAGACCTTAACCCTCATTGCTCCAGGGATGTTGTGATTAACCCTGTGCTCACCTTGTAAGTCGCTTTGGATTAAAGCGTCCAATAAATGACCAAATGTAAATGTAAATGAATCCATGTTTTTGGACTATGGGAGGAAAACTGAGAACCCGGAGGAAACCCACATGGACACTGGGAGGACATGGAAATTCTATCCAGGTGAACATGCCAACCACTATGCCACCGTGCCACCCGCAATCTAGGACTTAGAAATCTCTAAAGAAATAATACCGGTCATGATGTTAGCCTGAATGCAGATGGGTTTTAATTTCTCTAAACGTTTTCTTTCATGCTTGCAGATTGCTTGTGGCTCAGAACACAACCTGGCTGTTGTTGGTAAGTAAAGACGTCCATCTCTGATCACAATTAAATTAATACGGAAGTTTAAGGAGCTAAGTGTGTTTTTTGGTAGTTTCATTATAATGTCGGTATGAATGAGACACCAAGATAAAATATGACCAAATAATTGGGTCCTGACCATTAGAACAGAGTGAAGGGGACGTATACAGTATGTACTGTAGAACACAATGAGATGGACTACAGTCTGGAACTACAAAGTCCATCTTTACAGGAAGCGGAACTGAGAACATGGACAATAAGTGAAACAGAATGGAGGTGTGACCAAATTTCTGACTGGCACTGTTTGTATACATATATAACATATTATATATGATATATATATGGCGGCACGGTGGCTTAGTGGTCAGCACGTTCGCCTCTCAGCACTAGGAATTCCCGGTTTGAATCCCCATCTGGGTGGAGTTTCCATGTTCTCCCCGTATCTGCGTGGGTTTCCTCCGGGTTCACCGGTTTCCTCCAACAGTCGAAAAACATGGATCAAGTCAATTGAGTTCTCCAAATTGCCCCATGTAGAGTGTGTGTGTGTGAGTATGTGTGTGCCCAGCGATGGATTGGCGCCCTGTCCTGGGTGTATCTGCCCAGCGCCCGAGATGTTCTCCCCTAGATGGGCATGGGGAACCCCACCGCGACCCTAATAGAGGATAAAGCGGGAGATGATGAATAAATATATAGGCGGCACGGTGGCTTAGTGGTCAGCACGTTCGCCTCTCAGCACTAGGGATTCCCGGTTCGAATCCCCATCTGGGTGGAGTTTCCATGTTCTCCCCGTGTCCGCGTGGGTTTCCTCCGGGTTCTCCGGTTTCCTCCCACAGTCCAAAAACATGGATCAAGTCAATTGAGTTCTCCAAATTGCCCCATATAGAGTGTGTCTGTGTGAGTGAGTGTGTGCCCAGCGATGGATTGGCGCCCTGTCCTGGGGTATCTGCCCAGCGCCCGAAATGTTCTCCCCTGGATGGGCATGGGGAACCCTACCGCGACCCTAATATAGGATAAAGCAGAAGATAATGAATGAATGAATGATATATATAAATCCAGTTGCTGATTTGGCAGAGTCCTGCGTCTGCTCTGACGGAAACGTGAAGCTCATTACCTGGAATCTAGCTGTTAAGCTCAGAATAACTGATCTTGACTCATCCGTGTAAATAGGTTATATACTGTAAATCTAATTTATTGGCTGCTATTTATTGGGTCCAGTCTCGACTCCTTGGTTCTGTTATTGCTATGCAGCAGCAATAACATGCTTTGCCACGGTTTCCTGTTCCAGCATCGACGATTTGTAGATTTCATGGTATTATGGGAGAGGCACTATCCCATTTGCTTTCCTCCCAAATTAGCCCGATACTCGTCATATCGCTGTGATCCATACATCTGTTGCTATGGAAACAGCACTATAGGTCTTTTCGGTGCATGGACGTCGTTGTGCTGGTGAAAGAAATCTACCGTAGGACATCATTAGGGCCAATCGGCTCGTCTTTTGCACCCCTAACGAGCTCCTGCTCATTCTCTAGGCCTGCATTGTGATCTCCAAAGCTTTCCCTGGACGTTCTTGGTAAAGATGTGAGCCGCCAGAAGCTTATGAACCGCCGAATGCACTGAAATGCACGGCTCTGGGTAAACTTGGCGTGTGGAGTGTTATGCCTCGTGATTATTGTTGTTGCATATGCTGGTATAAGAGACCATGAGGAAGAAAACCGAGATAGCAAGTCTGCCCTTAAGCAAACCAAGCTCTTGATGGGTTGCCGTGGCAACAAGGAGGTTATATAACAGTGTTGCCATGGCACGTGTTTCCACGGCGGTACAAACTGAACCACGCCCACCAGCTGGATGAACTTGGGGGTTCCATAGCCAATATGCTTTAGTTAATCAGCCTGAATGTTGGAACTGGTGTGTGTGTGTGTGTGTGTGTGTGTGTGTGTGTGTGTGTGTGTGAAATATATCTGGCAAAAATATCAGGACATCTACACTAATTATGAGATCTAACCTCTTCACATTTATTGCTTTAAACTTTGTGCAAACGTATAATATTTTATCTGTCTCATTATTTTTCACATGATCCTTTATTAGGGTTGGGGATGGGGGGGGGACGTTTTGGGTGCTGGGCAGATACACCCAAGACATGGCACCCAAGACAGGGCAAACACTCACTGTGTAGGATCAATTTATAACAGCCAGTTCACCTTGAATCCATGTTTTTGGACTGTGAGACGAAGCCCATTCAAACGTGGGGAGACCATGGAAGTTCCATCCAGATCCGGATTCGAACCTGGATCCCCAGCACTGAGAGGTGGACTGTAGTCCATAAATAGATCGACTTTGTTACCACGATCCTTTAATCCCTATGTTGTTGGAACATCACACTCAGCAGTTTCATAGGAGATGAGGAGGGCGTGGTAGCTCAGTGGTCAGGGCGTTGGACTAGCAATCTGAAGGTTGGGGGTTCAAATCCCAGGTCCACTGAAGTTACCAGTGTGGGTTCTTCAGCAAGGCCCTTAACCCTCATTGCTCCAGGGATGTTGTGATGAACCCTGTGCTCACCTTGTAAGTCGCTTTGGATAAAAGCGTCCAATAAATGACCAAATATAAATATAAAATACATAAAAATATAAATACATTCTCCTCTCAGCGCTAGGGATTCCCGGTTCGAATCCCAATCTGGGTGGAGTTTCCATGTTCTCCCCGTGTCTGCGTGGGTTTCCTCCGGGTTCTCCGGTTTCCTCCCACAGTCCAAAAACATGGATCAAGTCAATTGAATTCTCCAAATTGCCCCGTATAGAGTGTGTCTGTGTGAGTGAGTGTGTGCCCAGCGATGGATTGGCGCCCTGTCCTGGGTCTATCTGCCCAGCGCCCGAGACGTTCTCCCCTGGATGGGCATGGGGAACCCCACCGCGACCCTAATAGAGGATAAAGCGGGAGATAATGAACGAATGAAATATATGTAATATAAAATATATAAATATAGATGGTCTGGTATTTAGAATGCTGTCTTTCACAGGTGATCAGCTTTTTTCCTGGGGCTGGAATGAGCATGGCATGTGTGGAGACGGCACCTCGCGTGACATCACCCAACCGCACCCAGTCCCCGCCCTTCGGAATACCAAACCTCTCTTGATTGGCTGTGGGGCTGGACATTCCATGGCACTTTGTTTGAAGAGTCCAGACGCTGAGGAGGAAATATAAACTTTGTCCTGTATTTGTTAAAGTGTCCACACTCCAGGAAGAACAGACCGTATGCAACAGGACTTTTTCATGAATGCTGGTATGTTACCTGATTTCAAAGAATTTTTAAAGTGTACATTAATAATCCTCTGTGCCAAAGTGTATATTTATAATCCCATCATTCATCTCAAAAGAATTCTTTTAATAATTTTGTCCCTGATTAAATAATATTGTCCATGTAACGTAAAAACTTATTTAAAAATATTGTTGACAATTCCAGACTGTAGTCCATCTGTTTGTGTTCTACAGTACATACTGTGTACGTCCCCTTTACTTTGTTCTAATGGTCAGGACCCCAATAGAACCACCACAGAGCAGGGGTTATTTGGTTGGTGCATTATTCCTATCCCAGCAGTGTCACTGATGTGTTTGAATGAAACTCCAGCAGCACTGCTGCACTAACACCCCCTCACCACATCAGTGTCACTGCAGAACTGACAATAAACAATCCACCACCCAAATGATACCTGTTCTGTGATGATGATATATATATATATATATATATATATAGGGCGGCACGGTGGCTTAGTGGTTAGCATGTTCTCCTCTCAGCGCTAGGGATTCCCGGTTCGAATCCCCATCTGGGTGGAGTTTCCATGTTCTCCCAGTGTCTGCGTGGGTTTCCTCCGGGTTCTCCGGTTTCCTCCCACAGTCCAAAAACATGGATCAAGTCAATTGAGTTCTCCAAATTGCCCCATATAGAGTGTGTCTGTGTGAGTGAGTGTGTGCCCAGCGTTGGATTGGTGCCCTGTCCTGGGTGTATCTGCCCAGCGCCCGACGTTCTCCCCTGGATGGGCATGGGGAACCCCACCGCGACCCTAATATAGGATAAAGCGGGAGATAGTGAATGAATGAATGAATATATATATATATATATATATATATATATATATATATATATATATATATATATATATATATATATATATATATATATATATATATATATATATGTGTGTGTGTGTGTGTGTGTGTTCATAGTTTAGTATTTTACATGCCGAGCAGCTATTGTTCTAAAAAACAGAAGTACAGCCTCCCCAGCCAAGTTCTAATATTTCCCTTAACCATCAAATGTCTGTAATAATGTTTATTTAAAGCAGAATCTGATCAATGCAACAAATACACAAAAGACAGGATCACTTTTTATCAGTTTTGATTTTTAATTCCATTAGTATTTTTTTTTCCTCAGGAAAAAGACACAAATTTGCTTCAACAAATCAAACCATCGATAAAAACAACAACTTGTGTTGGGAATAACTAATCACACGATGCACTATACGGTGCATGAATCACACAGAACATCTCACAGAACAGCACACACAGTGGAGATGTCTGTGTCACTGCCAGGAAAAAGAGGATGTCCCGCCCTCCCACCCCTCTGCAGACAACTCGCGCTCAGGCATAAACTTTATTCGGGATGGAAATAAACAAGGTTTTTCATTTCATTCCAACACAAATTCCAACCGTCAGGTTTCCGTCGCAACATCTGAGCCGGCAACGTGGTTCTGTTTCTATTCATCGCATCGTTGCCTTAAAACTGGCCGCGGTTTGCGTGATGTTCCGCGTACAAACAGCCCGGCGACCTGCATGAGGGGCCGATGCAGACAATCCCTCAAGGTACATCTGGCAGTGTAGGTTTGGTCCCAAAGAATCGGGCGTACTGTACAATTTTCACAACAATGAAAAGTAAATATCGAAGGAAGCGTAAGACACAGTTTCTGTTTTATTGTTTACCTGCGTTTAAAAAAAAAAACAAAAACAAAACAAAAAAAAAACACCCTGTATGCTTACAGTGTTGCTATAGATAAAAGTACTGCCGCCGCCGCTGCTGCTGGATTGTCGGGTGTAAAAAGTCCGGTCTATAAGTTGTTCCCATGGAAACAGACAGAACGATTGTGACAGTCTACAGGCCGCAGCTGAGGGTACACGCTTTCAAATATTGAACAAAATGAGAAGTTTAGTTCAAATAATGCTGGATTTTTCGTTCTTTTCGGAAAAACGAGTTTGGTCCTGTTGTTTTAGCCAAACCGGAGTGTTGTATATCTCTCTTCTCTCAGGCGCTTTGAGCCTAAGTTTAAGCTACAGTCGCTTTAATCTAATCTAATGAATGAAACGAGTGCAAACGATGCAAATGCATATACTAAACAGCAGTAGCTAAAGTCTTATTTCGCTCCGTTATTTTCTCTACTTGGACAAAACTGTGGCCCTGATTTACTAAGTTTGACGAGTTGCAAGAAATCCCTGTGCTTAATAGTGGCTCAGTGGTCAGGGTGTTGGGCTATCAAGGTTGTGAAGGTTGTGGGTTCAAATCCCAGGTCCACTGAAGTTACCAATGTGGGTCCTTGAGCAAGACCCTTAACCCTCATTGCTCCAGGGATGTTGTGATGAACCCTGTGCTCACTTTGTAAGTCGCTTTGGATAAAAGCGTCCAATAAATGACTAAATGTAAATGTTGCAGAGATTAGACTCATAGGATCCAAACATAAGATCTGCTGTTTTGAGGAATACAAGCTTTGGAATACAAGAACTGTCTGATCTCATTTTCTACCACTGTACTGTATTAGGTTCCTGGGGGTTGGGGGGGGGTATTCCCAACCTTTGTGTTTAAACCCCGTGATTCAGGACATTCATTCATTCATTCATTATCTCCCGCTTAATCCTCTATTAGGGTTGCGGTGGGGTTCCCCATGCCCATCCAGGGGAGAACGTCTCGGGCGCTGGGCAGATACACCCAGGACAGGGCGCCAATCCATCGCTGGGCTGATTCAGGACATTTAAACAATAACCAGTATTTCTCAAGTAAGACGTGAAAAGCGGCGGCACGGTGGCTTAGTGCTTAGCATGTTCTCCTCTCAGCACTAGGGATTCCCGGTTCGAATCCCCATCTGGGTGGAGTTTCCATGTTCTCCCCGTGTCTGCGTGGGTTTCCTCCGGGTTCTCCGGTTTCCTCCCACAGTCCAAAAACATGGATCAAGTCAATTGAATTCTCAAAAAAAAAATTTCCCCATATAGAGTGTGTCTGAGTGAGTGAGTGTGTGCCCAGCGATGGATTGGCGCCCTGTCCTGGGTGTATCTGCCCAGCGCCCGAGACGTTCTCCCCTGGATGGGCACCCCACCGCGACCCTAATAGAGGATAAAGCGGGAGATAATGAATGAATGAAAGACGTGAAAAGCTACTAACGCAGGGACTTAGAAAATCAGGGCCGTTTCTATACGTCTCGGAGCCGACATTAAATCGTACGACATTAAACGTAGGCACGGGGGGGGAAAAAATCCTAATCTTCTATAGTCACTCAGAGGAAAAGGAACTAATCTCACAGTTTTGATGTACCGGCACATAAAAGCACTATGTACAACACCGACGAATGCACACCACCCAAAACAATAGGCACTTGACACAGCACAAGAGCACGATAACCAATCACGGAACAGAGATACACACGGCTGAAGGACGACAGCTTTCTCTGTGCTAGTTTGCTACATCTACGCTGAGTGTCTGTCTGACAATTAAGAGATAATGCCTACCTACAGTACGCACACACACACACACACACACACACACACACACACACACACTCACACGGCCACATCCACATGCGTACAGAAACAACACGCGCCACAGCACTATTAGGTGGGAGATGCGGCTTTATGGCTGACACACATAGTGGTTGGCACACCATGGTTCATAACACACACTGACTCTGTTGGTTGTCTTCGGCCGGCTCGCTTGGCTTCTAAAAAGACATAAAGAGAAAACAACAACAACAGACAACAAGGAAGAAATCATATTAATACACCAAACGAGCACAACGCAACAAAACTTGATCGAACAAATGGGGCAGGGCATGCAGGCGAGAGCAGAGCGGTGGAATGGCGACCAACATCGCTGAGGACTGCGGATGGGTGTCGGGTTGTTCGTGCGCCATGCGTTCACCAGAGCACCAGGTGCGATAGGCCAAAAGTATGTAGAAGCCAGCTCTTCTGAATTGGAGTCTATAGGAAAGACGGATGGGGTCGGGTACTAATGATGGATCCTGGACTTTTAGTGCTAAACATTACAAGTCATACCCATAGTGCACTGCCTGTCCTCCTCAACTGGGTTTATCATGACATTTTTTTTTTTTTTCCCAAAACATGTTCACACCGGCGGCACGGTGGCTTAGTGGTTAGCACGTTCTCCTCTCAGCACTAGGGATTCCCGGTTCGAATCCCCATCTGGGTGGAGTTTCCATGTTCTCCCCGTGTCTGCGTGGGTTTCCTCCGGGTTCTCCGGTTTCCTCCCACAGTCCAAAAACATGGATCAAGTTAATTGAATTCTCAAAATTGCCCCATATAGAGTGTGTTTGAGTGTGTGAGTGTGTACCCAGCGATGGATTGGCGCCCTGTCCTGGGTCTATCTGCCCAGCGCCCGAGACGTTCTCCCCTGGATGGGCATGGGGAACCCCACCGCGACCCTAATAGAGGATAAAGCAGAAGATAATGAATGAATGAATGAATGAATGTTCACACCATAATAAATATAATACTTATATTAACCCTATACTATAAATTGTGTCCACATTCTTTTGGCCATACAGTACCAGGACGCTGAGGTTCTAACAGGATAGAGGTTACTTGCACATGCTGTGAAATGTTTAAAGCAGGGCAAAGTGATGGAGGCTCCTGCTTTCCGTTTGCCACCCCCAACCCCCCCCCCCCCCCCCCCCCCCCCCAGGGTCACGTCCTCTTTGACCTCACTGACCTCCCAAATCTCTGGCTGAAGATGCATCATTGTCAGTTTTTCAGATCACACGGGCAATTGAATACTTTAAAAAGAGGCGAAAGGTCAAAGAGAAGGCTTAAAGATGCGGGGCTTGTTGCCAGGCAACGAGAGCGATACGCAGGTTTTATTGTTTGTCCTTTTTTTTTTTTTTTTTTTTTTTTTCCATCTGTCCTGTCAAATAAAAACAGAGTCCAAAGACGGATTCAGTACAAAATTTATTTCATGCATTGTTTTTATATACAGTCTCATTCGCATACTTGTTGATGTTGTTGTTGTTGTTGTTGTTGCATAAGAGTGCATGCATTTACCTTTCCCCAAGTTTTTTTATTTATTTTTTTTTTTTGCTACACCACGTCCCTCCAATTACCGTGGAATGGAACTGAAATGTCAATCGAGGTCCGAGGCATACGCTGATTTCCTCCTCAAATTAAAGTGCATATTTATTTGTTCTTTTTAGTTTCGACGAAAGAAGCCGGACACTCGAACCGGCCGGTGCTACTGTTACGCACGTTGGCGCGTGCTTAAATGCACCCACACTTTGGGGAAAGGCAACAACCTAGGCTATATGTCAGCAAAGAAAAGAACTGCTACATGTAATTCATATCATTTTTAACGGCAACATATAGTGTCTGCATCATATATCAGTGAAGAAGAAGCTCTGGATGTGCAACAAGGTACTTTGCTTACAGGTTTTTCTCAGACTTACATTTTTTTTTTCTCAGTTTCCCATGCAAGGCATGCAAATGCAAATGAGTTCTCTTCAGTCACATGTTGGTTGATGTGCGCATCATGATCGGTTAGTGTTACTATATTAGAAATCTATGAAACAGCCATTTTCATCTTTTTTTTTTTTTTTTTTTTTTCAAAAAGGTGTCTTAATAGCACCTGATGGAAAAAAAAAAACACAGATATAAACCAAACACTGAATGAGAAAAGGGGAAGTCGGAGAGGAGGAGAAGAAATGTCTGGAGATAGGAAGGGAGCGGAGACATGGTAGAGATGAGGAGGTAAAATGAGGACAGCATGAAATATAAGACCGTATGAAGAGAGACGGAAAGAGAGAAGAGCTGAAGGTTGATGAGAGACGGATGGTACACATTGTGGGCGGGCGTCTCAGCTGCAGAGGGAGGCCTCTGATTGGTTAGTTTGCTTGTCCATGCTACAGGATGGATGGGATGGGGGAGTGGGCCTGCTGCATGAGACAGGGCGAGCTGCAGGGGAGGGCCGACACTGAGGCCACGCCTCCAGACATGCTGCTATGGCTCCATGGCTTTTCATAACCTTCATTTGAAGAGAGAAAGGGCTTTCAGTAAACCACAGTGCAGTCTCAAATGGTAGACACGTGTGCCTGTGTGAAGGCTTTGTTTGTGTTGCGTGTGTGTTGCATGTGCAGGCATATGTTAAACGCATTGTGTGGAGTGTTCATGCGACATGAATTGGGTCCACTGTGCATGTCGATCCATGTATTGTAATGAATACACATGTTGCATATGTGTATTGCTCGTGCCGCATGTGCCGTGTGGACGATGTTGCATGCATTGCGTTTTCCGCCTGTGCCGCATGCGTTGCTGTCGCTGCAGGTCTTGCAGGTCCTGGGTATGTTGTGTGTGGGGTGTGTGGGTGCAGGGGGGTTACAATAACATGGGTGCAATGTGTGTGAACCCGGCTGTGTGCTTATGCTTGCCGTGAACAGGTTGACCCGGTCAACCCCGGCGTCCTGCATGCGGGGTCATGTCTAGTGCATGCATAGAGTGATATCACAGAGCTAACCGGAGCGCTAAAGAGACGTCAAAGAACACAGCCAGACACGTCCGCTCGAGAAAACAGACCCTTGGACTTTGTTTGTGGACAGAATGCACTATTATGAATGCAAATGCATAGGCGTCCTTTGGAGTGTGTCAGTCAAAATTCAGATACACCAGCACTTGCAAGGTCAAGGACACATGGAGAGTACACCTGAATAATGTTCTGCTTATCCACAAAGATACACATAGAACTTACAACGTTTTGTCCCAGTGTGGACTGATCCACGCTGGTTTTCTATAAAATCATAGGTTATAGGGTCAGCCACTGTTGCCAACTCCTCAGTGAGGAGCTATTGGCCGGCCTAAAAGTCGCTATACTGAGGTCAAGGCCTAATTTGCGTAACAGACCATTTGAGTAACGTTGTGGGATGCCCCAAATATGTTAGAACCACAAATTATCCATCCATTCATTATCTTCCGCTTTATCCTATATTAGGGTCGCGGGGGGGTTCCCCAATGAGCATCCAGGGGAGAACGTCTCGGGCGCTGGGCAGATACACCCAGGACAGGGCGCCAATCTATCGCTGGGCACACACTCACTCACACAGACACACTCTATAGGGGGCAATTTGGAGAACTCAATTGACTTGATCCATGTTTTTTGGACTGTGGGAGGAAACCGGAGAACCCGGAGGAAACCCACGCAGACACGGGGAGGACATGGAAACTCCACCCAGATGGAATTCGAACCGGGAACCCCTATCACTGAGAAGCGAACGTGCTGACCACTTAACCACCGTGCCGCCTAAAAAATTATGTTGATTCTTTTTTCTTTGCCTTTAAACTAAGCCCTCACTTGTTAAGTCCACGACGTGGACGAGGTGAGGAATCAAGTGAGACTGTACGATAGATGCATTTCAATTTCTGCTAAGTTGGCAACAGTGGGTTCAGCTGTAATTGAGAAGGTTGTCCACAAACATTTGACCACATAGTGTATATTAATCCAGAATGCCTGCACACACTGACTGGGTCTTATCCCCTCAGATCAGTTCAGCTGTGGTGCCAGTGATATGTTTTAAACCTGAGGCTTCATTTAGTTCAACTTAGACACCAAATATTAAAGGTATTAAAAACGGCCTTCGTATAAAAGCTGCTGTACGTTTCTTCGTTTCCTGAGCTTTGCTCCTGAAGCTGATCGCACTACAGGAGGAGATATTATCAAAAACTCTCAAACAGCAAGTCATTTTTGAGATGGAGGCTGGACAAAAGCTGGAGCGTCTGACCGGCTGAGTTCTTTTCATGTGACCACATGCTTTATTTTACATGCTGGACCTGTTTTCGAGTCACTAACCAGGTCTGCTAGAACATTATGACCCTATTGCCCCTGTGGAACCTGCAGGTACCCTATATTGTACATAACTCTGGAAGGTTTGATATTCGGCACGGAAAAAATTAAGCGTTTTTTTTTTTTTTTTTCAATTTTGACATTTGCAGAAAATCAACGGGACAAATGTTAAAACCATGGATTAACTGACTCCAGCATTAACACTATACTTATACTGCTGACCTGAGCGTGGTCTGCATTCGACTGCGTCGGCAGTATCTACCTGGACTGGCAGTCGCTCCACTAAACAGCAATCTGAGCCCGATGACCGGCTGCTTACGTACCCTTCCTGACTCTCGTCCCTATGTGATTGCCCCTCTCTGCGGAGGTGAGCAGGAAGCAGGGTCTCTCACGGTCTACCGGGCTGAAGACCTCCTCGGGCGACACAGCCTGGTCGATGTGGGGACAGTCCTCGTTCGCTAGTGCGGCTTTGGACGCCTCGCCGTTGACCTTAAAATCTGAAACGAGCGACGAGATCAGAAAGCAGAGCTCCGTTATTCACTGCATTACATTCATAACCGGCTACATTTCAATCCTATTCCAGAGGTGATGAGCTTTAAAAGACCTGGTCACTGTTAGTCCACCCAGGTCTGTCTGTGGTGCATCTGTAGGTCAGTCACTGATGATAGATGAGCATGTGTTTAATTGAATTGGAATGAATATATATGTATGGAGGGCAGCACGGTGGCTTAGTGGTCAGCACGTTCGCCTCGCAGCACTAGGGATTCACGGTTTGAATCCCCATCTGGGTGGAGTTTCCATGTTCTCCCCGTGTCCGCGTGGGTTTCCTCCGGGTTCTCCGGTTTCCTCCCACAGTCCAAAAACATGGATCAAGTCAATTGAGTTCTCCAAATTGCCTCCTATAGAGTGTGTTTGTGTGTGTGAGTGTGTGTCCAGCGATAGATTGGCGCCCTGTCCTGGGTGTATCTGCCCAGCGCCCGAAACGTTCTCCCCTGGATGGGCATGGGGAACCCCACTGCGACCCTAATAGAGGATAAAGCGGAAGATAATGAATGAATGAATGAATATATGTATGGATCCTTTCATCCTTGGTAACACATTTTTCAAGATGACAATGTCAGGCTTCATCATCAGACTCAAATTGTGAGAGAGTGGTTCAGAGAGCATGAGACATCATCCTCAGACATGGATGGTCCACCACACAAGACCTGAACCCCTGAGATGTGCTGCAATTAATGCAACTCTGGACGGAAATAAATGTTGTGACATTGCAGGAGCTTGTGGAAATTGGTGGCGAATATAAGAACGCCGAGGGCAAGGAAGATGATGAGGAGGATGAATTCGTTGGTGCTGGCACGCAGCGTATGTCCCAGCACCCGGAGACCAACAAAGTGGCGCGTCAGCTTGAAGATTCGCAGGATACGAACGAAGCGGACCACCCGCAGGAACCCCAGCACGTCCTTGGCCGCTTTGGAGGACAGTCCACTCAGTCCCACTTCCAAGTAAAAGGGCAAGATGGCGACGAAATCGATGATGTTAAGGGCGTTTCTTATGAATTTCAGTTTGTCGGGACAGAAAATGACCCGTATTAAGAACTCGAAGGTGAACCAGATGACGCAGACGCCCTCAATGTACGTGAGCTGAACCATGGTCTCGGTCTCGGGGTAAAGATGCACGATGGTTTCATTGTCCACCACTTCGATCTCAGTGCGATTGATGATGGGGTTAAAGGCCTCGTGAGTCTCCAGACAAAATGTAGTAATGGACACCAGGATGAAGAAGAGCGATGCAAACGCCACCCACTGTGAGGGAAAGACGAGACGAGACAGTACAGAGTTACAGCAACTGAAAGATAAGTGACCCCTCCTGAACCCTGGTGTGATGTTCTTGATGGGATCTTTGTGGAAGGTTTTAAACAGTATGAGTGCTGGACTCATCCTCATCTATCCTATTTTTTTTTTTAATAAATCAGCTAAATATTCACAAGTACCTAATATTCAAGATTCAAGAAAGTTTTATTATCATTTGTATCACATGTGGTACATGAGACGAAATTATGGCTCACGGACCCCATTTACCCTGTTCTATTAAAGTTAGAATTAAATTTTTAAAGAAAATAAGATATAAATTAAGATATAAATACGATATTGATATGTAAAATATAATATACAATATACAACTATATATATATATATATATATATATATATTATATATATATATATATATATATATATATATATTATATATATATATATACACAACTATCCATATAATATAGAATATACACTTATAAATATAATATATAATAATGATATTTGTGGGCATGGTGGGCATGGTGGTCTTAGTGGTCAACGCTAGGGATTCCCGGTTCGAATCCCCATCTGGGTGGAGTTTCCATGTTCTCCCCGTGTCCGCGTGGGTTTCCTCCGGGTTCTCCGGTTTCCTCCCACAGTCCAAAAACATGGATCAAGTCAATTGAATTCTCAAAATTGCCCCATATACTGTAGAGTGTGTCTGTGTGTTGTCCATCCATTATATTGCACTTTATCCTATACTAGGGTCATGGGGGGGGGGGGTTCGGGGGTTTTTCCCATCCCCATCCAGGGGGGGATACTTCAGGTGCTGGGCAGGTACTCCCAGGACAAGGCGCCAACCCATCGTTGGGCCCACACTCACACTCTATATAGAGCAGTGATTCTCAATTATTTTCTGTTAAGCCCCCCCTAGGAAGAAGAAAACATTTTGCGCCCCCCCCCCCCCCACCCCCCACACACAACGCACACCCCCCTCACCTCATCCCCCCCCACATGATTTATCCCCCTAAATTTTATCAAAAAAAAAATGGGGATCAATTTATTTTTTACATTACGCCCACTGTAGTATGCTTTGTCTATAACTTTGTTATATAAAAAACACCTCTTTTTATAAAATGTTTACAATTGTATCCTTATTAACAATAAAGAAAAAATTAAAAAGAAAGAAATATAGATCAACTTAGAACAAAGAATAATTTGATTTACTTTGTTTTTTAGTTTTGTAACAGAAACTTGCTCACTTGCTCTGTGATTTCTTGTTTATGCCCCCCCCCCCCCCCCCCCCCCCATGCACCGCACTGCGCCCCCCACTATTTGAGGAGCACTGATATTGAGGCAATTTAAAGCAGCCAATTCACCTGGAACCCATGTTTTTGGACTGTGGGCGCCGAGCACTTAAAGACGCTGTCTCTCCAAGTCCCCATCGCAGCGATACTAATTACCCCAGAAAGGCTGCTTTAGCACAATTTAAAAGAGTTCAAAAGGATATCATTGCTACGGTTTCTTCGGGTGCCACCCAATACTGCAGCATCAGCAGCAGTGTGTCACCTCAGCTATTCAAGCTCAAGGTCAATACTTGTACCCAAGGGCCGGCGGTGCCGGTGCGACTTCCCTCCGCCATCTCTGGACTAATTTTAACTGTAATCCTTCCTCAATCTGGACCGCGAGCTGCCTCCAGCAAGGTCAGCAGGATCAGTAGCTAAATCATCCTGCAGCATGATCAGCCCCATTGAGCTTTGACCCCCTTTTACACGGTTTATAATGGACTGGTTACCCCCGCTGGTGCACAGCCGAGGTGCAGGGAGGAGATTTCAAAGTAAATGCGAGTCCACGATCCATCATTTAGTTTCAAATTAGATTTTAATGACCTGAAGTATGTAAATACTCCCCATAGGATGGAAACCACTTAGTATCAGTGATGCTTTGGTGTAAAAAGCATTTTATTTTAAACTAACACTGGGGAGGCAACTAGTTCTGGACTCGCAGCTACCCCCACCCATTTTTGCCCATCTCCCCACGTATATTTGGGTCACTTTGGGTTTAATCATTCATTCTTTCATTCATTCATTATCTCCCGCTTTATCCTCTATTAGGGTAGCGGTGGGGTTCCCCATGCCCATCCAAGGGAGAACATCTCGGGCGCTGGGCAGATACACCCAGGACAGTATGCCAATCCATCGCTGGGCACATACTCACACACACACACAGACACACTCTATATGGGTCAATTTTGAGAATTCAATTGACTTGATCCATGTCTTTGGACTGTGGGAGGAAACCGGAGAACCCGGAGGAAACCCACGCAGACACGGGGAGAACGTGGACACTCCACCCAGATGGGGATTCGAACCGGGAATCCCTAGGGCTGAGAGGAGAACATGCTAACCACTAAGCCACCATGTCGCCATTGGGTTTAATCATTCATTCATTCATTATCTCACGCTTTATCCTATATTAGGGTAGCGGTGGGGTTCCCCATGCCCATCCAGGGGAGAACGTCTCGGGCGCTGGGAAGATACACCTAGGACAGGGCGCCAATCCATCGCTGGGCACACACTCACTCAGACAGACACACTCTATATGGAGCAATTTGGAGAATAGTCAATTGACTTGATTCATGTTTTTGGACTGTGGGAGGAAACCGGAGAACCCGGAGGAAACCCACGCGGACACGGGGAGAACATGGAAACTCCACCCAGATGGGGATTCGAACCGGGAATCCCTAGCGCTGAGAGGAGAACATTCTAACCACTAAGGCACCGTGTCGCCCTTGGGTTTAATCAAAAAGACCAAAATTCCTTGAATGTGCTTTGCAGAGTGTTTTTGGGGACGCCGGGGCGCTGAGTCCGTGGAACCCGGAGCATGCACAAATACACAAATGGGTCATGTATCATTGAGGAAGGCGGCGTCCTGTCCGCACAAGCCTGCGAAAGCTCTCGGGCTGATTCGAGGCGCTCGAGAGGAGGCAACAGAACCGAGCAGGCGGGTGAGAGGGGCATTACATTTTAAACAAGGAGGAGAAATGGAGCACAGAATCAGAAGCAATGGGCAGAGAGAAGCAAGGACATATGCATTAAAGAAGAAGGGCAAAGGGATAGAATTCGTTGGAAAGCCTAGAAGCAATTCACTGAAATAAATGAGCTGGAAGGAATGCAGAGGAGCTGCAGAATAGATGTGGAAGAAGATATAAAACACACACACACACACACACACTATATATTCATTCATCCATTATATTCCACTTTATCCTCTATTAGGGTCGCGGTGGGGTTCCCCATGCCCATCCAGGGGAGAACGTCTCGGGCGCTGGGCAGATACACCCAGGACAGGGCGCCCACCCATCGCTGGGCACACACGCACTCACACAAACACACACTATATGGGGCAATTTGGAGAACTCAATTGACAGGGTGGCACGGTGGCTTAGTGGTTAGCATGTTCTCCTCTCGGCACTAGGGATTCCCGGTTCGAATCCCCATCTGGGTGAAGTTTCCATGTTCTCCCCGTGTCTGCGTGGGTTTCCTCCGGGTTCTCCGGTTTCCTCCCACAGTCCAAAAACATGGATCAAGTCAATTGAATTCTCAAAATTGCCCCATGTAGAATGTGTGTGTGAGTGAGTGTGTGTCCAGCGATGGATTGGCGCCCTGTCCTGGGTCTATCTGCCCAGCACCCGAAACGTTCTCCCCTGGATGGGCATGGGGAACCGCCCCCCGCGACCCTACTAGAGGATAAAGCGGGAGTTAATGAATGAATGAATGGATTGACTTGATCCATATTTTTGGACTGTGGGAGGAAACCGGAGAACCCGGAGGAAACCCACGCGGACACGGGGAGAACATGGAAACTCCACCCAGATGGGGATCCCGGGAATCCCTAGCGCTAATAGGCGAACGTGCTAACCACTAAGCCACCGTGCCGCCCACACACTGTATATATAAGGGCAATATAGAGCAGCCAGTTCACCTTGAATCCATGTGTTTGTACTGTGGGAGAAAACTGACGCGGACACGAGAACATGGAAACTCCTCTCAGGAAACTCAAACCTCAATCCCCCCCATGTGCTAACCACTACACCCGCATGCCTCCCTTAGATTAACCATTCATTCATTCATTCATTATCTCCCGCTTTATCCTCTATTAGGGTCGCGGTGGGGTTCTCCATGCCCATCCAGGGGAAATCATTTCGGGCGCTGGGCAGATAGACCCAGGACAGGGCGCCAATCCATCGCTGGGCACACACTCACTCACACAGATACACTCTATATGGGGCAATTTTGAGAACTCAATTGACTCGATCCATGTTTTTGGACTGTGGGAGGAAACCGGAGAACCCGGAGGAAACCCACGCAGACACGGGGAGAACATGGAAACTCCACCCAGATGGGGATTCGAACCGGGAATCCCTAGTGCTGAGAGGAGAACGTGCTAACCACTAAGCCACCCCTTAGAGAGAGTCTTAGATTAACCAACATGGCTTTATTCATACACTGTACCATTAAAATGACCCCGGAACAAAGTGGCCCTGTCCAAGCGCTGGGAACACGGAATGTCCTCATATTTTGGCCACATCTTTGGGTCGTCAGTCTGACCACATAAAGAACTGGTGGATTTGAAGCACTGCTCCTGGTTGTGTGTTTATTACAATATATATAGACTGGCGTTGATCTCAGTTACATCTTAATGTATCATCTCAGAAGCACTTAGTCATTTGCCCTTATCTAATCTGCTCTCACACAATCGAATTCATCACCATGCGAGACATGCAATATTTGATCATTCAAGCACCTGATATCTCTCGCAGCAGTGAGTACAGACGGGGGCAGATTCAGGATTCAGGAGCTTTAGAATGTTTGGGTTCGTGTATTAATGATTCCAAGACGAGTTTTACGTTTATTTAGAAGTTTAATGTCAAAACAGGGCGGCACGGTGGCTTAGTGGTCAGCACGTTCGCCTCTCAGCGCTAGGGATTCCCGATCGAATCCCAATCTGGGTGGAGTTTCCATGTTCTCCCCGTGTCTGCGTGGGTTTCCTCCGGATTCTCTGGTTTCCTCCCACAGTCCAAAAACATGGATCAAGTCAAATGAGGACTCCAAATTGCCCCATATAGAGTGTGTGTGTCTGTGTGAGTGAGTGTGTGCCTAGCGATAGATTGGCGCCCTGTCCTGGGTGTATCTGCCCAGCGCCCGAGGCGTTCTCCCCTGGATGGGCATGGGGAACCCCCCCCCCCCCCCCGCGACCCTAATAGAGGATAAAGCGGAAGATGATGAATGAATGAATGTCAAGACAGCATCACCGGCTATTTTCCCGTTAGAAATTATATCTCATGGGGCAATTTCCTTCTCTAATGTAACTATCAGCATGTCTTTGGAATCTGGGGCGAAACCAGAGTACCACCGAAAAACACACAAACACACACACACACACACACACACACACACACACACACTGAATAGGCAGCTTAATGAGTGACACGTGGGTCTGTAATTACTGGGAGAACGAGTCTGGACACGCCTGTCCTCTTAACATACATTATACCAACTGAACCCCAGACGTGACCTCTTAATCCAGAATCATATGCCCTACTGCAGTGTATGTAGGGATCAAAAGTATGTGACCACCCTGACATCCCGTTCCTCAGAATCCTCGCTCATTTGAATCGATTCTAAACCTTATAGTTTCAGCACTGGTTGCTATTCAGACTGGGTTTGGGTGTTGTAGGTCCGATATGATGCGATGGTTTTGTGTATTCTAATCAAAATTTTGTTGACGTAACACACTTGGGTCTGCTGGACAAAACTGAATACAACACCTGTGTGTGTTTCCAGGGATTCTGAGATGACCATAGACCACAGGCTTTCATGCTGGACTCGCAGTTTCAGTGGAGGTGTGAGAACTCGAGCCTGGTATACATCAGAACATGAAAAAACACGTGTCTCCTCCACATATTGGATTTCAACAAGAGTCTGAGGTGCTGCTCAGCTCTCCGGTTTCTTCGTTGTGACAGAGCTGCGTTTTTACTTTCTTCTGTCATCAGTTTCATCGTCTAAACGAAATCCAACACAATGTAAGTACCTGGATCAGCATTGTTACTGATGTATGTACAAACTCCAGTACACTCATACCAACAACACACACCAACACACCACCAGTTTGCTCTCTCTATAGTGATGAAAGTCATCTCATCTCATTTTATCTCATCCTCCGCGGGGGTTCCCCCATGCCCATCCAGTGGGGAAAGGTTTCAGGTGCTGGGCAGATACATCCACCAATCTACTACTCACACACACACGCACACACACATTATATAGGGGCAATTTAGAGCAGCCTTGAATCCATGTTTTTCAACTGTGGGGAAAAACCCGGAGAACCTGGAAGAAACCCATATGGACACGGGGAGAACATGGAAACTCCACCCAGATCAGAATTCGAACCCTTGAGGGTCCAATGTGCTAACCACTACACCACTATGCCGCTCTGCTAAGAATCATCCACCACCTAAATTCACTCTGTCCTTACATTCCATTACATTTGGTCATTTAGCGACTTACAAGGTGAACACAGGGTTCATCACATCTCTGGAGCAATGAGTGTTAAGGGTCTTGCTCAAGGACCCACATTGGTAACTTCAGCGGACCTGGGATTTGAACCCCCAACCTTCAGATTGATAGCCAAACGCTCTAAACAACAATACATTACATTACATTTGGTCATTTATTGGACACTTTTATCCAAAGCGACGTACAAGGTGAGCACAGGGTTAATCACAACATCTCTGGAGCAATGAGGGTTAAGGGTCTTACTCAAGGACCCACACTGGTAACTTCAGAGGACCTGGGATTTGAACCCCCAATCTTCAGATTGATAGCCCAATGCCCTACCCACTGAGCTACCACGTCCTTGACCTGGAGAGAGCTGGCAGCTGGAAACAGATGTCATTATAGAACTACACAAAAAAATGGCAGTTCCTAAGCATCTTGTTTGTACACTCGAGCTTAGTTATCGCAGACTTGCGTAGATGCCAAAATGTTTACTGTCAGCAGAACTGAAACCCCTCCTTACAATGAGTGGGGGGGGGGAATTTTGTATCTTACACATGGTAATACTATGCAGTGTTGATTTGTTACAGATGCATGAGGTGATAATGCAATTATTGGCACTTGCGCTGTTAAGCTAGCGGTTGTTGTTGTTGTCTGGTTGGTGGAGCGCAGGCTTTACGCGGTGGACACAGCCCTCTCAGGCTTTCACACTTTAGTTACAGATAAAGACATACTTCTGTTATTGAGTTGTCAAGTGGTAATGTGATTAAGATCTACAGTTTGATGGAAAGGGACTAAAAATAACCCCAAACAATGAAGTTTGTGCAGAAAAAGCGTTGCCGGGTTCTCTGGGCTGAGAAAAAGAGAATGAAACGGGAACACGGACAAGTTCTAGCCTCCTGGTGCAGAGTGTTAAAAATGGTCTTTAAATAACAGAACCACCTGAATGTGAGATGCGGGACAGCTGTGGCCGGTTCGCATCCAGTGCGTCTTAACGGCATCCATTTTTCATACTTCGGCTCTTAGTTTGTCTCATGGAGCACAGCTTGAGGTGAGAGTTCTAAAACTGTCTCACTATAATAAATAATAAATAATAAAAAAATGCCACATGAATAGATTACAGCAGCGAAGAACTCATACGCTTCTCAGTGCTGAGGCTCCAGGTTCCAATCCCCATCTGGGTGGACTTTCCATGTTCTCCCCATGACTGACCGTATTACTCAGGTTCTCTGGTTTCCTCCCATAGTCCAAAATCATGGAGGTGAATTGGCTACTCTAAATTGTCCCTATCCAATTTGCCCCAATATAGTGTGTGTGTCTGGGCATTGGTGCATTGGTGCCCTGTGATTCCTTGTGAGGACTGAGGTTCAGTGGGATACAAACAGAACAAGGGTCTTCTATAAAAGTTGCCAATAAATAGCCATGCTGTCCACATATATTTGACCTCACACTGTTTGAGGCTGAGGATGAGGTTGAGGGTAAAATACCACAAGCACCTTTTGTTGCCATGACTTCATTATCATACCAATTCAATCAATCAGTTCATCATTCTGTGAGGTTCCATCAGCCGGTCATGAGCACACAGGTCGGTCTGACCCCCGGCGGTGGAGCAGGAGAACCCCGCCCCCAGCCAAATGAATGAACCGAAACCCCTCAGCACCCGAGCGGCAGCGCTATCATCCCGGCACAGATGCGGGCGGACCGTGCTGATGCTCTTTCACTGTAAGGCCGTCCCACCTCCCTCTCCATCACTTTCCATCTTTCTATCATGACAGCCTCGTCCTCGTCCACATCCCTCACGCTCGCCTCCTCTCGCACGTTTCAAAAGCATCCAGTCTGGAGGGCAGCCACGCGCGTCCCGGTGTGAGCCCGAGCGGCAGGTCAGGGCAAACCCGACCTGTTTCAGCCCCGACTGCCAGCGCGGGTGTAAGCACTGTGATTACATCCGCGTTGGCCGGGCTGGCGGGGAGAGCGCTGCTGGGATATCACCAACCTACAGGACTAATGACAGGCTCAGCGTTTCATGTAGCTCCGCGGGTGAAGGTCGCGGCGTTTACCACATCAATGTGGATGCACAGCAGTCGGTGGCACGCTGTGCTTGGAAGAAAGCATGCTGTGTGCTCACTGTCACAGATTTACAAAACGTTAGAAGACCTGATAATGAGAAGCTTTTTAACTGGAACCTTTAAGTTTGGCAGAACAAAACTCTGATCTGAGGGCTGACTCTGAAGCCGCTGGAGCTTTACTCTGAGATAATAATGATGATGATGCTCTGCTCGTAAAGAAGCATTTAACACCAGAAACTGACTGATCAGAGGCAGGTTATCTTTCTTTCTGGTCATATATATATATATATATATATATATATATATATATATATATATATATATATATATATATATATATTCATTCATTCATTCATTCATTATCTCCCGCTTTATCCTCTATTAGGGTCGCGGTGGG
The DNA here is from genome assembly GCA_019802505.1 of Corydoras sp. C115. Taxonomy (NCBI): domain Eukaryota; kingdom Metazoa; phylum Chordata; class Actinopteri; order Siluriformes; family Callichthyidae; genus Corydoras; species Corydoras sp. C115. Next base: position 372,437 of record JAFMOC010000092.1, on the reverse strand, counting down.
GTTCCCCATGCCCATCCAGGGGAGAACATCTCGGGCGCTGGGCAGATAGACCAAGGACAGGGCGCCAATCCATCGCTGTATATATATATATATATATATTATATATATATATATATATATATATGGGTGCCAATCCTTCACTGGTCACACTCACTCACACACTGTAATGGTTAGAGCATGTTCGCCTCTCAGCACTGCGAATCCAGGTTCAAATCTGGATGGAGTATCCATGTTCTCCCTGTGTCTGCATGGGTTTCCTCCAGGTTCTCTGGTTTCCTAGTCCAAAAACATGGATACAAGGTGAATCAGCTGCTCTAAACTGCCCCTATAGGTGTTTAATAGATGTTGGAAAGATCTATCAATATGCCCCTAGATAGATCGGCATCCTGTCCTGGGTGTACCTACCCAGCATCCAAAACCTTCTCCCCTGGATGAACATGGGGAACACCTCCTGCGATCCTAGTAGAGGATTAAGTGTTTAAGATAACGGATGAATAGATGCAACACAGAACCCAAAAACATGGATTCAAAGTAAATTGGCCGTTTTATTGGGTTCCCCATGCCCATCAAGGGGAGAACGTTTCGGGCGCTGGGCAGATACACCTAGGACAGGGCGCCAATCTATCGCTGGGCACACACTCACACACACACACACACAAACACACTCTATATGGGGCAATTTGGAGAACTCAATTGACTTGATCCATGTTTTTGGACTGTGGGAGGAAACCGGAGAACCCGGAGGAAACCCACGCGGACACGGGGAGAACATGGAAACTCCACCCAGATTGGGATTCAAACCGGGAATCCCTAGCGCTGAGAGGAGAACATGCTAACCACTAAGCCACCATGCCGTCTGAAATTCTATAATTCATTCATTCATTCATTCATTCATTATCTCCCGCTTTATCCTCTATTAGGGTCGCGGTGGGGTTCCCCATGCCCATCTAGGGGAGAACGTTTCGGGCGCTGGGCAGATACACCCAGGATAGGGCGCCAATCCATCGCTGGGCACACACTCGCTCACACAGACACACTCTATATGGGGCAATTTGGAGAACTCAATTGACTTGATCCATGTTTTTGGACTGTGGGAGGAAACCGGAGAACCCGGAGGAAGCCCACGCAGACACGGGGAGAACATGGAAACTCCACCCAGATGGGGATTCAAACTGGGAATCCTTAGCTGAGAGGGGAACGTGCCAACCACTAAGCCACCGTGCCATCTGAAATTCTATAATAATTTACCAATTTATTCTTGGTTCTTGGTTCTTGGTTCTGCAAAATGATAATTCTGGAGATGCTTTCCTGTGCGGTTTACAGTAACATATATAGTGCAATTTAGTATCAACACAGAGGTGGGGTATTGATTTCTTCTTCTTTTTCTTGAAGGTCATTGCCAAAGTCCAGTGAAACGAGAGCTGCTGAACTGTCTGAGAAGGAGCCCTAATGATTTTGTGATGATGAAGGACGACTCTCACTCCTTCTAATCGATAAACACGAGATGAATCGGTCCTCTAACCTGATGACCCCGACGGTACTCACCCGCGCGTATTTGGAGGAATACGGGTCCTCGAAGAGCGCCCACATCTTCTTTTTCCAGCGGTTCCAGCGCCCCGCGCGCGTCTCAGGTGAATCCCCGTGCGCCAGGCGGCGCGTCATTTCTGCCCCCTCGTCCCCTTCGGCGGGCGCCTCGTGCGCTCCGTGCTCTCCATCCGGCTCGTCGTGAGCACCTGCATCGAGCAACGCGCCGCCGCCGAAACTGACCAGCGCCTCCTCGGCCTCGCGGTGCTGCCGGTAGGTCATCCAGCAGCAGGGCTCCACGTCGGTCTCGTCGATGCCCCAGAAGGCGAGCTCCTCCTCGTACAGGGGGCCGCACACGTCCGCGGGGCAGTGCAGCTTCCCTGTGCGGTAGTAGTTGAGGATGTGCGCAAAGACGCCCGGGTGCCGGTCGAAGAAGAACTCATTGGCGGCCGCGTCGTAGTCGAAGTGGTTGGCGGCGTCCGGCTCGGCGAGCCACGAGAGCCGCGTCCCGGGCAGCGTGCGCAGCGTCCCGCGGTACGTCTGGTGCTTGATGCCGCCCACGTTGATCACGACGCGGTCCTTCTCGTCGTTGTGGTGGCCCATCGCGGCGCTCTGGGCATTATCTGCCAACGACCCCCGGCATGGCTTCACCTGCTGCTGATGGCGAGGTCTCTCGAATGGCGAGGGGGCTACACGGAAAGCCCCCCTAGTACTTATGCAAGTCCGCGAAATAAAGCGTCCACGAAACCAACACGTGTCTTATTTGTTGAATTGAAAATCTGGCCGCCGGCCTTCCCCGCAGGACAGGACAATGGCAGAGCGCCTGTCTCCGTGCGCAGCCGTCGGTAAGCGTGCGCATTCAGGCGGACGCTGTTATTTGGCGCGCCGCGTCACTGAGCGCTCGTCTGGTTCCGCGGGAGGCGAGGTGAGCGTGTTGATGCCGCCGCCGCCGTCGCGCCTTCATAACTCACCGCTGAGCTCCGGGGTCCGTCAGCAGGTTCGAGCCGCCCCCCCCCCCCCCCACCCACCCAAAACCCCCGAGCCGGCGACGTGAAAACCGATTTGGCCGCGCGCTCCCCGGTAACGACGCGCCTCGAGCACCTCCCGCAGCAGCAGGTCGGGTCGAGCGGCACGGGCCACGTGATCCTAGCGAGTCCGTCGTTCGGACCGAGCGGAGGGACGCGGAGGAACATGGAGGAGCATCTTCCATTCACAGAAAACAAAATGCGCGCACGCGCGCGGGCGCTGACCGCACCGGCTGTGGAGCTGTTCTCATGTTCCAGCATTCTGGCAGCGTTAGGCTTCATGTTCCCGAATCTCAGCCCTGCACTCAGAAGACCTCATTTCTCCCATTTCGCTTTCATTCATTCATTCATTCATTCATTCATTATCTCCCGCTTTATCCTCTATTAGGGTCGCGGTGGGGTTCCCCATGCCCATTCAGGGGAGAACGTCTCGGGCGCTGGGCAGATACACCCAGGACAGGGCGCCAATCTATCGCTGGGTACACACTCACTCACACAGACACACTCTATATGGGGCAATTTGGAGAATTCAGTTGACTTGATCCATGTTTTTGGACTGTGGGAGGAAACCGGAGAACCCGGAGGGGAGAACATGGAAACTCCACCCAGATGGGGATTCGAACCGGGAATCCCTAGCGCTGAGAGGTGAACGTGCCAACCACTAAGCCACCGTGCCGCCCTCCACTTCACTTTAATAATATTTAATAATTATTATTAACGGATGAAAATATTTTTAATAATAACATACAGTATAGGGTGGCATGGTGGCTTAGTTGTTTAGCACGTTCGCCTCTCAGCGCTAGGGATTCCCGGTTCGAATCCCCATCTGGGTGGAGTTTCCATGTTCTCCCCGTGTCCGCGTGGGTTTCCTCCGGGTTCTCCGGTTTCCTCCCACAGTCCAAAAACATGGATCAAGTTAATTGAGTTCTCTAAATTGCCCCATATAGAGTGTGTGTGAGTAAGTGTGTGCCCAGCGATGGATTGGCGCCCTGTCCTGGGTGTATCTGCCCAGCGCCCGAGACGTTCTCCCCTGGATGGGCATGGGGAACCCCCCCCCCCCCGACCCTAATAGAGGATAAAGCTGGAGATAATGAATGAATGAAAATACAGTATCAGCCAAAAGTTCCCACACCTCATTTTTAATCAACTTATTGTCCATGTTCTCAGTTCCTCGTCCTGTAAAGCTGGACTTTGTAGTTCTATAATTCCAGACTGTAGTCCATCTGTTTGTGTTCTACAGTACATACTGTGTGTCCCCTTTACTCTGTTCTAATGATCAATGGAACCACCACAGGGCAGGGATTTTTTGGTTGGTGCATCCTTCTTATCCCACCAGTGGCACCGAGGTGTTTAAATGAAACTCCAGCATCACTGCCCCTCAGCACATCAGTGTCACTGCAGAACTGACAATAAACAATCCACCACCCAAATGATACCTGTTCTGTGATGCTCCTGACCAACAGAGACCAGAGAACCAACAGAACACTAACAACAACAAAGAACACAGATGGACTACAGTCTGTAATTGTAAAACTACAAACTCCATCTGTATGATAAGTGGAGCAGTGTAGACAATGGAGCAAGAAGGGGGCGTGTTCCAAATTTTGCCTGGTACTGTGTTCTTAATGAAGGATGTAAGTACTTGAAAAAAGGCCGCAATGTCTCGCGTTAGCCAGGAGATGGCAGCAAAGCAACCATTTTAATTTAGGTTGTAAAACTTGGCCTTTAGTTTTTTATATTCTTTGCGATATAGATTTCGTGGTGTAATAAGAATAATTACAGGTCACGTGATTGCCCATCACCTAAAGGTAAAATGATACGTTTAATAAGGTGATTTTTCATGTTGTGGCCATGTTTGCAGTTTCTATAGCGACAGGAAATTTTATCACAATATTTAAATCAACAGGTTTCTTGTCGGCAGCACGGTGGTTTAGTGGTTAGCACGTTCTCCTCTCAGTGCTAGGGATTCCCGGTTCGAATCCCCATCTGGGTGAAGTTTCCATGTCCTCCCCGTGTCCGCGTGGGTTTCCTTCGGGTTCTCCGGTTTCCTCCCACAGTCCAAAAACATGGATCAAGTCAATTGATTTCTCAAAATTGCCCCATATAGAGTGTGTCTGTGTGAGTGTGTGCCCAGCGATGGATTGGAGCCCTGTCCTGGGTCTATCTGCCCAGCGCCCGAGACGTTCTCCCCTGGATGGGCATGGGGAACCGCGACCCTAATATAGGATAAAGCGGAAGATAATGGATGAATGAATAAGTTGCCCCATATAGAGTGTGTCTGTGTGAGTGAGTGTGTGTCCAGCGATGGATTGGCGCCCTGTCCTGGCTCTATCTGCCCAGCGCCCGAGACGTTCTCCCCTGGATGGGCATGGGGAACCCCACTGCGACCCTAATAGAGGATAAAGCGGGAGATAATGAATGAATGAAAAGGTTTCTTGTCATTTAGTCATCTCAACTTGTTATATGGTACTTTAAAGTTGTATAATTACAGATTGTGGTACATCTGTTAGTCTGTAAACTTTATTAAACCCTTTAATATTTTGCTTAAATAGAAACATTGCTCTCTAAACTAGAAAAACAGAAGTTTGGAGAAGCAAGCTGGAGGTTTCAACGTTATTGTTTAATGAAGACGCTCTCATCCCGATGCTTCTGATAGGGCAGCCACGGTCCAATCAGCATCGCGCGCCATATAGGCTGCATCCCGTAGCCAATAGGAAGGCGGGATTTGCTCACCGCCCCCGGCTCTGGCAGGCAGCTGGGTCGTTCAGCTGAGGGACCTCATGTCAACATGTCCGCCGGTGTCCTGCGGCTGAGTTGGGGGAAACTTCTCCGAAGCCCGCTCGGGCGCTGGAGGACGTCTGCAGCCTCCTACCACACGGAGAAAGGAGTGTACGGGTACCGGCCGCGCAGGAACGCGGAGCGGGAAGCCGACGAGTCACTGCGGGCGCTTCTGGAGCGAAGTTCCGCGCGGCACCAAGGTCAGCTGACCGTCTGCCTCAGAGACTCTGCTCGGTTCATCCGGTTCCGCCGGCCAAACGACTCCCGGTGCGCGCGCGAGAGTGTGTGTGTGTGTGTGAGTGTGTGAGTGTGTGTGTGTGTGTGTGTGTGTGTGTGTGTGAACTGCAGCGCATCTCTCTGAAAGCTGGTGTGATGTTGTGGTGTATACTGGTTTGTACTGGTTTATACTGGTTTATAATGGATTATAATGGTTTATAATGGATTATAATGGTTTGTAATGGTTTGTAATGGTTTATAATGGTTTGTAATGGTTTATAATGGTTTGTAATGGTTTATAATAGTTTATAATGGTTTGTAATGGTTTATAATGGTTGTAATGGTTTATAATAGTTTATAATGGTTTGTAATGGTTTGTAATAGTTTATAATGGATTATAATGGTCTGTACTGGTTTGTTGTTTAATCAGATCATGGTCTGGCTCGCGTGGTGGAGGCCTACCGCGCACACGGACACAAAGCGGCTAAAATTAACCCCCTGCTGCCCAACACTCCTCTCATGGACTCGGTGCCAGAGATCAACCTCGTAACCGACAGCCTTCCAGGAACCCTGAACACTTCTGGTACGTGTGTGTGTGTGTCTGTCCCTCTGTGTGTCCTGTCTTGTCTGTCTCTCTGTCTTGTCTGTCTCTCTGTGTGTCTTGTGTCTGTCTCTCTGTGTGTCTTGTGTCTGTCTCTCTGTGTGTCTTGTGTCTGTCTCTCTGTGTGTCTTGTGTCTGTCTCTCTGTGTGTCTTGTGTCTGTCTCTCTGTGTGTCTTGTGTCTGTCTCTCTGTGTGTCTTGTGTCTGTCTCTCTGTGTGTCTTGTCTGTCTCTCTGTGTGTCTTGTCTGTCTCTCTGTGTGTCTTGTCTGTCTCTCTGTGTGTCTTGTGTCTGTCTCTCTGTGTGTCTTGTCTGTCTCTCTGTGTGTCTTGTCTGTCTCTCTGTGTGTCTTGTCTGTCTCTCTGTGTGTCTTGTCTGTCTCTCTGTGTGTCTTGTGTCTGTCTCTCTGTGTGTCTTGTGTCTGTCTCTCTGTGTGTCTTGTGTCTGTCTCTCTGTGTGTCTTGTGTCTGTCTCTCTGTGTGTCTTGTGTCTTGTCTGTCTCTCTGTGTGTGTCTTGTGTCTGTCTCTCTGTGTGTCGTCTCTCTGTGTGTCGTGTCTTGTCTGTCTCTCTGTGTCGGTCTGTCTGTCTGTCTGTTTGAGCATCTTTCTGTCTTTGTCTCTCTCTCTGTCTGAGTATCTGTCTGTTGTTGTGTGTTTGTGCATGTCTCTGTGTATCTGTCTGTCTCTCTCTCTCTCTCTCTCTCTCTGTCTGACTGTCTGTCTGAAGATCTTTCTGTCTGTCTCTCTGTCTGCATCTGTTTGAGTGTCTCTCTGTCTGTCTGTGTGTCTCACTGCTTCATTTACAGACTGCATTAAATCTACATTTAATCACAGCGGTGCAGACCTGTAATTACGTTCCTCTCATCTGTCATTCAGTTCAGTCATTAAGGTGGAATTCCTCTGATCCTCAGTGAAGATGACGGAGCTCGGAGGTTCCTCAGAACATTGTTCTTGATGCTCACATTTATTTAATGAGCTGTCTGATCTTAGATTCCTTCATTAATAACAAACCGCTCATCTGAGGTTCCTGCTCTGTCCTAAAGGTCTTCGGCACTTCGGTAAAGCCGAGGCGAGCACACGGGAGGTGCTGGACTACCTGACTGAAACCTACTGCGGCCGGATGTCTGTGGAAACCAGCCAGCTGCAAAGTCTGCAGGAGCAACTGTGGCTTACAGATCGGTTTGAGGAGCTGAAGACGGAGCGTTTCTCCACAGAGGAGAGAAGACAGTTGGCCAAACTCATGCTAGAATGTCAGGTACTTTATTGTCATTGCTCATTATAAACAACGAAATGCATCCATCCAGAAGTGCTTTAGCAGATATATAAATATATACATTAGAAAGTGGTAATTTGTCGAGTAGAATATATAAATATGAATGTACAGACTATAAACAGATTATAAATATGAAATAGACAGCTATGAACATGTACAGACTATGAATATATATATGATTCTCAATTATTTTCTGTTAAGCCCCCCCCCCCCCAGGAAGAAGAAAACATTTTGCGCCCCCCCCACACACACACACACTCACCTCACCCCCCCCCCACGATTTATCCCCCCAAATTTATCAAAAATGGGCTAAATTATTTTCACACGCCCATTTTGGCATTTGATATTGAAAAATGAAATTAAATAAAATCAATAAATAATAATAAATTCAAATTCATCAGCAACATTCATTAAGACTTTAACCTACGAAACAAAAATGAATACAAGAATTTGTGCTGGGTATTTATTTATTTATTTTTTATTTATTTTTTTTTTTGAGGAAGTCAGAACTAATGTCTCCAACGCGTCCGTTTTGCGGCGCACATCTTTTCTGGAGCAGCTTTCATAAAGCGTTAATATTTGCTGGCTCTATGCATCACGTTTTCGATTAAAAACTCAAGCGGTTATCAGCGTGATTGGAGTGTAATGTCTTTAAGTGACGCCTTCATCTATTTGGCTTCACGCTGTCCGCTGCCAACATTTAAAGACACAGCAGACACGCCGGTCTTTCTTCCTCTCCACCTTCGTTACAATGAATTTACAGTTACAGTGAAGCCAGGCGCTACATTCGCTTCCATATTTAGTTTTCGGTTGACTTTAGTTGCTCTCATTATCTTCGTCTCTCTCCGCCTTTCTCTCCTCCTCGCTGTTAAATATTTTCCTGTTTTCTTGTTATGCACCCCCCCATGCACCGCACTGTTTGAGAAGCACTGATATATATATATATATATATATATATATATATATATATATATATATATATATATGAACATGAATTTTATATATATATATATATATATATATGAACATGAATTTTTTATATATATATATATATATATATATATATATATATATATATATATATATATATATATATATATATATATATATATATATAAAAATACATTCATTCATTATCTCCCGCTTTATCCTCTATTAGGGTCGCGGTGGGGTTCCAAATGCCCATCCAGGGGAGAACGTCTCAGGCGCTGGGCAGACAGACCCAGGACAGGGCGCCAATCCATCGCTGAGCACACACTCACTCACACAGACACACTCTATATGTCGAATGTGCTAACCACTAAGCCACCGTGCCGCCTATATATAATACACTTAAAAAAAAAACGTGAACTTAATCGTAGCGTCGTAGGCTCATGGTTGAGGAACCATGAAGTCTGGTTCTTCTACAGCGGACTTGTTCAACCCAGAACTTTTGGACCTTGTTTATTTTCTGGGTTACAGTCTGGAGCAGAATTCACAGACAGTGCTTCACTTTGGATTGTTTCAGGAATTCGACCACTTTCTCGCTGCTAAGTTCGCCACGGTGAAGCGTTATGGAGGTGAGGGAGCAGAGAGCATGATGGGCTTTTTCTCGGAGCTCTTTCGTTCGGCCGCTTCGAGCGGCGTTACGGACGTCCTGATGGGGATGCCTCACCGCGGACGACTCAACCTGCTGACCGGACTTCTTCAGTTTCCCGCTGAGGTGAGTACGAATGCGGTGTTCTGTTTCAGAACATGTGATTACTGTGCTGTTGTAAGTTTCTCATTTTTAAGTTTTTCCCCCACATAGCTGATGTTCCGTAAGATGCGAGGCCTCAGTGAGTTTCCAGAGAACTCGCCTGCCATCGGGGACGTGCTTTCACACCTTACCTCGTCTGTGGAACTGGACGTGGGTGCTGGACACCCGCTGCACGTCACTATGCTGCCCAACCCATCCCACCTGGAAGCCATCAACCCAGTGACCCAGGGGAAGACCCGAGCCCGACAGCAGCTCAAGAGGGAGGGCGATTATTCCAGCGACAGCCTCGCTCGACCTGGAGACAAAGTCATCTGCCTCCAGGTATTACCCTCCTGCCACAAAGCCATGACGAAGCCGTCGAGAGCCATAGGTCTGTTTTTATTTAGACTAATGAATCCTCTGATGGGCGGCACCGTGGCTTATGGGGCGACACCCCATCTGGGTGGAGTTTCCATGTTCTCCCCGTGTCCGCGTGGGTTTCCTCCGGGTTCTCCGGTTTCCTCCCACAGTCCAAAAACATGGATCAAGTCAATTGAGTTCTCCAAATTGCCCCATATAGAGTGTGTTTGTGTGAGTGAGTGTGTGCCCAGCGATGGATTGGCGCCCTCTCCTGGGTGTATCTGCCCAGTGCCCGAGACGTTCTCCCCTGGATGGGCATGGGGAACCCCACCGCGACCCTAATAGAGTATAAAGCGGGAGATAATAAATGAATGAATGTACTGGCAGGGCGGCACGGTGGCTTAGTGGTCAGCACGTTCTCCTCTCAGCGCTAGGGATTCCCGGTTTGAATCCCCATCTGGGTGGAGTTTCCATGTTTTCCCCATGTCTGCGTGGGTTTCCCCCGGGTTCTCTGGTTTCCTCCCACAGTCCAAAAACATGGATCAAGTCAATTGAGTTCTCCAAATTGCCCCATATAGAGTGTGTCTGTGTGTGTGAGTGTGTGCCCAGCGATGGATTGGCGCCCTGTCCTGGGTGTATCCGCCCAGCGCCCGAGACGTTCTCCCCTGGATGGGCATGAGGAACCCCACCGCGACCCTAATAGAGGATAAAGCAGAAGATAATGAATGAATGAATCCTCTGATGCACATGATGCATTATGAGAATGAACTGAGATTTTGGTTGAGTCCTCTGTGTTTTAAATATCTGAATTACATTGTTGCTTAAAGCCTTTGTCATGAGCATAACATTATTATTATTTAATCATAGATTTATAGTTAGCGTCACAGCAGGTGGCACTGTGGCGAAAGGGGCAGCTCTGTATATACGGAGTCCTTTGAATTACAAATGCCAAATATGGGCATGGCTGTCATGGTGCCACCTGCAAACTTCCTTCAGTATTTTTATTTGATGGAACATCAGCATTTCCTCCCTATTTGGATTTCAGGTGAATGTCTTGACCCGCTCACCTGAGAACATGATGATGTTAGACTTTGTTCTATTGAGTTTTACATACTAACTATATTTAATGATTAACCTCTTGTTAAATAACGAGTTGTTAAATGAATCTTTTTTTCCTGCTTTATGCAGGTTCATGGCGATGCCTCGTTCTCAGGGCAAGGAATCGTCCCAGAGACATTTACCCTGTCAAACCTGCCCCACTACAGAGTGGGTGGAAGCATCCACCTTATTGTGAACAATCAAGTAGGCTACACCACGCCCTCGGAGAGGAGTCGCTCCTCCATGTACTGCAGTGACGTTGGTACGTTTGAGCCTTTAGGGTTTTGAATGTTTGAACTGTTTCATATGCTGGTCTTTATAAACAGCAGGGTGTTTTTTTCTCTTACAACACTGTGTTAACCCTTTAACGTCCTGCCCAACCGCTTGGTAGAGGTGTGTATTTTGAAAACTGGGGGGTCTATTAAAAAAAAAAAAAAACACCAATTGTTTTTATTAATGCCCCAAACATATAAAAAAAAGAAAGAAAGAATTTTCCCTTTGCTTTTTTCTTGGTGAGGACATTAAAGGGTTAACAAATGGATTAAATTTGTATTTATTTGTACTCACAGGTTTAAGTATATTATTAATATACAGTCTTTAAAAGGTTGATCTGCACATGTCTCACAGCAGCATTGATAATTACACACTTTGCTGTGATAACATTGTGTTTGCTGTGTTTTCAGGTAAGATGGTGGGTTGTGCTGTTATTCATGTGAATGGCGACGATGCCGAGGAGGTTGTTCGAGCCACACGTCTGGCCGTGGAGTATCAGAGGCACTTTAGGAAGGACGTCATTGTGGACCTGCTGTGTTACCGTCAGTGGGGTCACAATGAGCTGGACGAGCCGTTTTTTACAAATCCAGCCATGTACAAAATAATTCGGTGAGCTTCTTTATTCTGAGCTGCAGACAGAATCAGAATCAGAATATCTTTATTGTCATTATACCAGGTATAACGAAATTAAGGTGCCATACTTTTCGGTGTCACATACATAAATTTAAACAGATAAAGAGATTTAAAAGAGTTTTAAAAGAGTACACTATAATTTATAATTTACAAAAAAAAAATTGAAAGAATCTTATTTACAATAGTGTATAAGAATGTATAACCTGAGTTTGAATTGTATTTATATATTGCACGTTTTTTATTTCTTTATTTTTATTGCACGTTAAAAAATTGCACCAAAATTGCACATTCAATAGTGAATTTTAACTGTAAAAAATTTACAATGCACCATTTAGTGTTCGAACAGCGGTTGGGTAGAAGCTATTTCTGAGCCGGTTTGTTTTTGTTTTTATTGCTCTGTAACGTCTACCTGATGGTAGCAGCTCTGGTGGTACCAAAGGAGTTTGTGCTGGTGCTTATAGTATACTAGTTGTTGCCAGGTGGTTGCTATAGTATGTGGAGGGGTTGCTAGGGTGTTGCTAAGTTATTGCTGAGTAAGTGCAAATAGTTGCTTGGTGTTTGTTTGACTGTTAATTGCATCTCTACTCACTTACTACATAGTATGTACTATATTATATTAAGTAAGTACAGTAAATACAGAAAAGTTATTTAGACTTCCTAGCAAGTCGTCTTTGCTGAACCCTTATATTTTGTACACAGTAAGCAAAAAGCAGCAATGACAATAAATGAACTCACGTATAAAGATTCCGACGGTACAGTGACCTGCTTTTTCAGCTCGAGGAAGAGCATCCCCGACTCGTACGTCGACCAGCTGCTCTCAGAGGGACTGATGACCGAGGAGGAGAGCACGCAGATCAGGACGTCCTACTACTCCATGCTGAACGATCGCCTCGCCAACATGACTTTGTATAGCCCTCCGCCCACTAACCTGCAGGGCCGCTGGGGGGATCTGGTGGAGCCGCAGAACCGCGTTTCCACCTGGGACACCGGTGTGACCGTTCCCCTGCTCCAGTATGTGGGGGCGAAGTCGGTGGAAATCCCGGAGGAGATCCTGATGCACAGTCATCTCACAAAGACACACGTGAAGGTACACCTCTATAAACACTCTATAGGCAAATGTAAGTAGACACTCCTCGTTAATGGTGGTAGCACTGTGTGGCAAACCTTTTTTTGGTGTTTATGTAACTTATAAGAGGGTGAATGTACATTTGTTTAATGTCAACGGCCGTCCTTTGACACTAAGATGGGTAGACTCTGTAACCTCCGAACCATGATAGAGTTTCAAGTCACAAATTCTAGCCATCACAACAGGAGATCTTTTTTTTTTTTTTTTTGCATTCAACTGCAATATATTTTGCACTTGAAATGCATGATGATGATGATGATGATGATGATGATGGGAAATGCTAACTTTCAGCTGGAAGCCAAGCAAAAACGCATTGCATCATGCTTTTCATTAATCATTCATTCATTCATTATCTCCCTCTTTATCCTCTATTAGGGTCGCGGGGGGGTTCCCCATGCCCATCCAGGGGAGAACGTTTCGTGCGCTGGGCAGATACACCCAGGACGGGGCGCCAATCTATTGCTGGGCACACACTCACTCACACAGACACACTCTATATGGGGCAATTGAGAACTCAATAGACTTCATCCATGTTTTGGACTGTGGGAGGAAACCGGAGAACCCGGAGGAAACCCACGCGGACACGGGGAGAACATCGAAACTCCACCCAGATGGGGATTCGAACCGGGAATCCCTAGTGCTGAGAGGAGAACATGCTAAGCACTAAGCCACCTTTAATTAATCAAAAAAACTAAATATTTGTGCAAAGATCTGTGTAATCAGATATAATGTGTCAAAAGATGCCTTTGGGGCAGAGACTGTTCTCTGCCGTTTTTTTTAAATAAGTACAAGGACACAGCCTTCTTGCATAGGACGGCCAGTTCTTTATGAAACCACAGAAACCTGTTGAACCTGAGTGTAGTGTTATTATAAGCTTAAGGTAAAAAAAAAAATTTGAAAGGCCGTTGTGTTCCATCTTACACACCATTTATAATGGACACACTGTGCCATGTGTTGATGCATTTGAATGTGGTTTTATTATGGCTGTCTGTGTACAATGATCAAACTCCACTTTCAGTTACCGTAATTTCCGGACTATAAGGCGCACCTAAAATTAATTAAAATTAAAATAACCTAAAATAATTTTCCCAGAAATCGGACGTGCGCCTTATAATCCGGTGCGCCTTATACGTGTACTGAGTTCCAAAATCTATAAAAGTATTGTTGTGCGACCAGGTGGTTTTCTCCACACATCACTGATCTGTGACTCTGTGACTCCATGCGCGCTCATCTCACAGAAACGCCGAGTGAAGAAAATTAATTGGGAGCTCGCCGTCATTCCGGGAGGATTAAATAAAGAACTCAGAGCGCTGGACATCGGCGTAAACGGGGCGTTTAAAGTAAAGTTGCGGGCGGCGTGGGAGCGATGGATGATAGACGTCGAACACACGTTTACTAAAACTCGGGAGGCGGTGGTGGGGCGAGTTACACCACCGTCTGTGAATGGATTGTGGATGTCTGGGCTGAGGGTTCTGCTGTAACCGTCGTCCGAGCTTTCGCAAAAGCCGGCGGCATCGCTGAACGGCCGCCTGGTGATGAGACGGACTCAGACATTGATGAGGGGGAACAACGGAGTGCTCGATAGTGAAACAGCTTTTTAATTCAGACACAGAAGACGAGGACTTTGATGGATTTGTGGGAGAAGAGGGATTTAAAATAATGTTTTGTCAAGTAGTAAAATAAACTTCAATTATAAATCAGCGTTTTGCATCCTTTACTTTTCTTGTAGATCGTATGTTTTAGCGAGTGCCTTATAATACGCTGCCGTACAGAATAAGTACCGTACAGAAATAGAGTCCGTAATTCAGACTGCGCCTTATAGTACGGTGCGCCTTATACGAGGCTCAAATACAGAAATAGACCCCGTAATTCAGACTGCGCCTTATAGTACGGTGCGCCTTATGTCCGGAAAATACGGCTGTGTGTACACATTAAGGTTAAATGTGGAGGTGTATAAAATCATTCCCTGATTGTGCGTTTTGGATAATGAACTGTGTGTATGAGATTTTAAAGCCTTGGGTCTTCCTTCACAGTCGAGACTGCAGAAGCTTGAGGAGGGTGTGGCTTTGGACTGGTCCACAGCGGAAGCCCTGGCATTTGGAACGCTCCTCTGTCAAGGTAAATCCCACGTCGTGATCCCGGTTTCCATCTGCCAGCACACATTCAGGACCGTGATTCAATGTTTTTGACTGACTTCGTTTCAGGGTTCGACGTACGCATCAGCGGGCAGGACGTGGGCCGCGGCACGTTCAGCCAGCGACATGCCATGGTGGTGTGCCAGCAGTCCAATGACATGTACATCCCCCTCAATCACGTTGATGCTCAGCAGGAAGGCCATCTGGAGGTCTGATCTGTTAAAGCCCATAATAATCTGAATGGCTTCAAACCCATGTCGTCGTGTAGTACTGTTGACTGATGTGATGAAGGGTAACCTCACGGGGCCGTTTGCGTCTCACAGGTTTGCAACAGCCCCCTCTCTGAGGAGGCCGTGCTGGGGTTCGAGTATGGGATGAGCATCGCGCAGCCCAAACTGCTTCCCATTTGGGAGGCGCAGTTCGGAGATTTCTTTAACGGAGCACAGATTATCTTCGACACCTTTCTCTCTGGAGGTAAACATTTAATTAATCATGGAAAATTAATGAATAAAAAGAAATCTAGGACCCTGTTTTCTCCTGAGGTTATTTATTTCCCCTGCTGTCAATAATTCATTTCAGCCCTTTCACTTTGATGCTTGTCTGTGCCTGTGCAACTGCCTTTATATGTGTCAACCTGTGGGGGTCATGCTGCGGGTCCCGGCCTGTGGGGGTCAGGCTGTGCCACTGTCATTCATTCATTATCATCCACTTTATCCTCCATTAGGGTCGCGGTGGGGTTCTCCATGCCCATCCAGGGGAGAACGTCTCAGGCGCTGGGCAGATAGACCCAGGACAGGGTGCCAATCCATCGCTGGGCACACACTCACTCACACAGACAAACTCTATATGGGGCAATTTGGAGAACTCAATTGACTTGATCCATGTTTTTGGACTGTGGGAGGAAACCGGAGAACCCGGAGGAAACCCACGCGGACACTGCCTGTGTGGCTTGGGCTGGGGGTCCCGGCCTGTGGGGCTCGGGCTGCGGGTTCCGGCCTGTGGGGCTCGGGCTGCGGGTCCCTCGCCGGTGCGGCTCGGGCTGTGCCACTGTCATTCATTCATTATCACCCGCTTTATCCTCTATTAGGGTCGCGGGGGGGTTCCCCATGCCCATCCAGGGGAGAACGTTTCGGGCGCTGGGCAGATAAACCCAGGACAGGGCGCCAATCCATCACTGGGCACACACTCACTCACACAGACACACTCTAAATGGGGCAATTTGGAGAACTCAATTAACTTGATCCATGTTTTTGGACTGTGGGAGGAAACCGGAGAACCCGGAGGAAACCCACGCGGACACGGGGAGAACATGGAAACTCCACCCAGATGGGGATTCGAACCGGGAATCCCTAGCGCTGAGAGGAGAACGTGCTAACCACTAAGCCACCGTGCCACTGTCAAAATGTAAAATTATTTTCAGGTGAAGCTAAGTGGTTGCTGCAGAGCGGGATGGTGATCCTCCTCCCCCATGGTTACGATGGCGCCGGTCCTGAGCACTCGTCCTGCCGCATTGAGCGTTTCTTACAGGTGACCTTTACATCACACTTGAGCCGTTTGCCCTGAGTGGGTGGCGTTCGTATCATCACGTTTCTTGTCCCCTGACAGCTGTGTGACAGTAAAGAGGACGGGGTGGATGGGGACACGGTGAACATGGGGGTGGTTAATCCCACCACGCCAGCGCAGTATTTCCACCTGCTCAGAAGACAGATGATCCGAAACTTCCGCAAACCGCTCATCGTGGCGTCGCCCAAAACGCTTCTGCGCTTCTCTGTGAGTTTCTCTGTGTTTTTCTTACCATTCAGCTGCATGATTACAGGATCACATGACCAACCAGTAATCGTATAGTTCGGTTCTAATACCGAACTCCTGGTTAAACCAACACTCATATAATATATTCATTCATTCATTCACTCATTATCTGGGCACGGGGAGAACATGGAAACTCCACCCAGATGGGGATTCGAACCGAGAATCCCTAGAGCTGAGAGGCGAACGTGCCGACCACTAAACCACCGTGCAGCTTGTTTATTTTATTATGAAGTCATATTACTACCTTGTGCTTCTTGTCCTCATCCACCAGGGGGCAGTATCAAGTTTGGAGGAGATGGGACCTGGCTCTACCTTTAAGCCTGTAATAGGCGACAGCTCTGTAAATCCTGAGAGGTGAGCCATGATTAAAGTCTGTGCATTAAACCGACTTTTTATAAACATCTTTACGACAATGTGTTTCCGTAGTGTGCAGCGTGTGCTGCTCTGCTCAGGGAAGCACTATTATGCCCTGCTGAAGCAGAGGGAGACGCTGCCTGAGGCGGGGAGGAACGTGGCTCTGATCAGGGTGGAGGAGCTGTGCCCGTTTCCCACTGATGCTCTGCAGACGGAGCTCAGCAAATATCCTAAAGCCAAAGGTGAGCCCTTCGTTCCCCTTCGTTTGAACCAAGAAAAACTATTAAACGTTAAAAGTATCAAATGTCGTTAAGATCAGATTTTGATGGATTACTGTCTTTAAACGAAACGGGGTGCACAGTCAAATCCCATGGATTAAAAAACACTGACTCTAATTTCACCTTCAAATCAATCTGATGAATCCAAAGGCTCACATACAGTTTCTATTGTTTATTCATTCATTCATTCATTATCTCCCGCTTTATCCTCTAGTAGGGTCGCGGGGGGGTTCCCCATGCCCATCCAGGGGAGAACGTTTCGGGCGCTGGGTAGATACACCCAGGACAGGGCGCCAATCCATCGCTGGGCACACACTCACGCACACACACACACACACACTCTATATGGGGCAATTTGGAGAACTCCGTTGACTTGATCCATGTTTTTGGACTGTGGGAGGAAACCGGAGAACCCGGAGGAAACCCACGCGGACACACGGGGAGGACATGGAAACTGCACCCAGATGGGGATTCGAACCGGAAATCCCTAGAGCTGAGAGGAGAACGTGCAAACCACTAAGCCACCGTGTCGCCCGTTTCTATTGTTTAAAGGATTATATTTGTTGTAGCAACCGTTGTCTATGAGGGATTATATTAATTGTGGCAACTTTTTGTTTTAACAATTGTTTTAGGGATTATAGTTGTTGTGGTAACCATCATTTATTAGGGATTATAGTTGTTGTGGTAACCATCATTTATTAGGGATTATAGTTGTTGTGGCAACCATCATTTATTAGGGATTATAGTTGTTGTGGCAACCCTTGTTAAGTAGGGATTATAATTTTTGTGGTAACTGTTTCTACTACACACTGACACAAGCTGATCATTAATATAAGGATATTGCACCAAGTTACAGGTTTTATAATCTGATTTTACAGAATTCATCTGGAGCCAAGAGGAACCACAGAATATGGGCTGCTGGACATTTGTGGCCCCAAGATTTGAGAAGCAGCTGGCGTGTAAGGTACGAAGATTATTATCTTTTTTAAATTCCTTTTAACTCGTCTGAAGAGTTCTGAATCGAACCTTAATGATGCCGCAGCCATCCATGACCTCAGTGAGCGTGGTCTTACATCGGAGGGCAGTTTAGTTAATCATAATCATTTCATAACCAACGGTCTGCATTCAGAGTGTTATACTGCCCCCTGTGGTTACAATAGAAGCATGTGATCACAACTGTCCTTTTTAATGGGTTGCGATTGTCTGATGGCAGAGTTAAAATTATATTTAATTGTTTTTATTTTATTAACTGGATTTTTGGTGTTTCAGCTTCGTGTGGTCAGTCGCCCCCCCCTCCCTGCCCCTGCGGTGGGAATTGGGACGCTCCATCAGCAGCAGCATGAAGCCATCCTCACAGCCTCTTTCTCATAGAAGGTTAACAGGCAGAAACTCTATCCAGTGCAGAGGGTGCTGCTCAACATCTCCCCCTCCTGGACACACTGTCCACCTGCTGTCATTTTAGGCGTCATGACAGATACAGTTCTTTGTAATTGTTTTTAATCTCAGTTCTACAGTAAAGGGCCAGAAAGCGGAACTGCACAGCACTGGATACATCAACAAAAAAAAAAAAAAATTTCGTCCCGACCGTTTGGCACGGCTGCTGACACTAACCAGACCATTTCGAACCCTCATAGCAATCCGGAATGTTCCTCACTCACCTGTTGCTGTGGGTTTGCCTTGTGATGGTCATTCTGTGGGTTCTGTGGAACGGACAGGATTTTTTTACATGACTTGAAATGTTTTAATTTAGGTTTATGAAGTTTGTTTTATTTTTATAATCTTATAATGTGAATTGCTGATTGGCTTTTATGGGGTAAAGAGCATGCGTTGCCTCTCTGAGTGTAAGAACACCTCCTCTGTAGAGAGAATATGTTTAAATACACTGTACGAAGGTTCTAAGATGGGACGCATTGCATTCGACTGTTTTATTTAGTCCCAGTGTCCCGGGTATGGTGGCAGAGTGGTTTCACGTCCTTTCAGCGCCATGGATCCAGGTTTGAATCCTGATCTGGGTGCAGTTTTCATGTTCTCGTGTCTTACCGGGTTTAATCCGGGTTCTCCGGTTTTCTTCTACCGTCAAAAGGCATGGGTTCAAAGTGAATTGGCATAAACTGCTGCTATATAGTTCTGTATATGTGTGTGTGTGTGTGAGCGAGTGTGTGCCCACCGATGGACTGGTGCCCTGTACTGGCCGTATCTGCCCAGCGCCTGCAATGTTCTTCCCTAGATGGACATGGGAAACCCCCCTCCCTCCCCCCGTAGAGGAATAAGCGGAACATAAAAAGCTGAGATGGAAGTAACTGGTCATCTCTTAGTAACTGAATGCAAATAAAACCTGGCGTTCCGTCACACGGTGTCCGGATTTGCATTTGTGCTGCTGCTGATCTGCTGCTTCCGTCCAGCAGATTACTTATTAACCCCCTGCTCTACATTTCATGCAGCTCTTATTAAAACAAGATCCTGATCCTGTTCTCCGTCTCACATCTGTGAAAAGCAAAGAGTTGCTGCTCAGATTATCTGAACAGAGAACCTTTATTATTATTTTATTTTTTTTTTTTTTATTTTCCAACTGATGTGTCATTATGTGCTGGGTCCCCTATTTTTCAGTGACAAAACTTCCAGCAACACTGCTTGGTTTGATCACCCCCCCACACACACACACACACACACAAACATACACCCAATAACACCCCCTGCTGTCCTAAAACTCACCCCATTAAGGATACCTGCACTGGAGGTTTTGATCATTACAGAGCAAAGTAAAAGACGTATGTAAAGAGTCAAGGGTGCGGTAGCTCAGTGGTTATGGCGTTGAGCTATCAATCTGAAGGTTGGCGGTTCAAATCCCAAGTCAACTGACGTTACCAATGTGGGTCCTTGAGCAAGACCCTTAACCTTCATTGCTCCAGGGATGTTGTGATTAACCCTGTGCTCACCTTGTAAGTCGCTTTGGATAAAAGCGTCCAATAAAGGACCAAATGTAATGTAACGACATGATTCATATTCTGTAATTACAAAATTAAATGTAACCTTTAGTTGATGCTGTCATCCAAAGTGATCTACAAGTATCCTAACTTCATGGCTGGGATAATAACCCAATAACAGCACCTCTGGAGAATTAACGGTGTTGCTCAAGGTCCCACGTGGGTAACTTCAGTGGACCTGGGAGTTGAGCCCCCGACCTTCAGATTGATGGTCTCACCCCCTGAGCAGTGAGCTTCCACATTCTCATAGAGCCAGAAGTGTCGACAGGAGGAGGGCGTACCTTCTAAAGTAGCCAGTGAGTGTGTGTGTGAGTGTGTGTGTGTGTGCCGTTATAACGCGCTGTATGATTAACTCCGTCTTTATTCTAAGGCTTTATTATAGGAGCTGGCCGCGCGCGCGCTCGCGCACGTGCGTCTCCTCCTCTTCGCGGCGGTGTGGCGGCTGCAGCTTCCGTTCTCAGGATTAGTGAGGACATCGGGCGTGAGGTCGATCCTGGAGGCAGGGGCAGGAGCTGGAGCTGGGCCACGGCAGCGGCAGCGGCGCGGTAACCGGAGTCCACCCGCTCGCCCCCATCATTAATTCACGAGCTGAGGACGCTCACGCCGCCGACATGGCCAGAGGGAACGAGGAGTCGGCGCGCGGCTCGTGGAAAAAGCAGGTGGACGACATCAAGAAGATCTTCGAGTTGAAGGAGGTCCTGGGGACGTACGTAGCTCCGCGGCAGCATTCCGCAGCATCACGCTCATTCTTTCAGCCTTTATTCCAACTTTGCGCGTTTGTTTGATCTCCGGACGCCGCGCTTTATATAAGCAGAATTAAGCGTTACGTCACAGTCCGAACTAACGGGAGGGACGCGCACTTGCGGAATGTCTCTGCAAATCCATCATCTGCGGGTCTCCACTTTAACCAGGACCCGACATCTCAGCATCTTCTGCGAGTCGTTATGCGTTATAACTGCTAGAAAGTTGCGAGGGAGTGAGTTCCATAAGCTCTCAGGCTTTATAAGCGCACGCAGTTTATAACGCATATAGACGTGTGTAAAGAGACTTCATTCATTCATTCATTCATTATCATTCGCTTTATCCTCTATTAGGGTCGCGATGGGGTTCCCCCATGCCCATCCAGGGGAGAACATCTCGGGCGCTGGGCAGATACACCCAGGACAGGGCGCCAATCCATCGCTGGGCACACACTCACTCACACAGACACACTCTATATGGGGCAATTTGGAGAACTCAATTGACTTGATCCATGTTTTTGGACTGTGGGAGGAAACCGGAGAACCCGGAGGAAACCCACGCGGACACGGGGAGAACATGGAAACTCCACCCAGATGGGGATTCGAACCGGGAATCCCTAGTTCTGAGAGGAGAACGTGCTGACCACTAAGCCACCGTGCCGCCTGACATGATTCATATTCTGTAATTACGAAATTAAATGTAACATTTAGTTGATGCTGTCATCCAAAGTGATCTACAAGTGTCCTAACCTCATGGCTGGGGTAATAACACAATAACAGCACCTCTGGAGCAATAAGGTTTAAGGGTGTATATACTTAATGTATATAATGCCCATGCGAGGTTATACAACACTGTGTGTAAAGTCTACAGGGCAAACAGACACGATGCGTTATAACCACAATGAACATCCATAAGATCCCTAAAACTTTATAAGCTCGTTTTTAGAAACTTTAAAAAGATATTATAGATACTACTATAGATACTGGTGGCACGGTGGCTTAGTGTTTAGCATGTTCTCCTCTCAGAGTTTCCATGTCCTCCCCGTGTCCGTGTGGGTTTCCTCCGGGTTCTCCGGTTTCCTCCCACAGTCCAAAAACATGGATCAAGTCAATTGAGTTATCCAAATTGCCCCATATAGAGTGTGTCTGTGTGAGTGAGTGTGTGCCCAGCCATAGGTTGGTGCCCTGTTCTGGGTGTATCTGCCCAGCGCCCGAAACGTTCTCCCCTGAATGGGCATGGGGAACGCCCCCCCCCCCCCCCCCCCCCCCCCCCCCAGCGACCCTAATAGAGGATAAAGCGGAAGATAAACAATGAATGAATGAATGCATTATAATGCACATGTAAACCTTAACATGTTGGGTAACATTACTTATAAACCTTATCTTTAGCCAGGATTCCAGATACACCCCGGACAGGGCACACACACACCATATGGGGCAAATTTAGAGCAGCTAGTTCACCTTGAATCCATGTTTTTGGGCTGTCAGAAAATCAGAGAACTCCGTGAAATTCCATGCAGACACAGGGAGAACATGGAAACTTCCCCTACATCGGGATTTGAACCTGGATCCCCAATGCTGAGGGGCGAACCACTATGGCACCTCCCCCCCCATAGAGAATTCTAAACCGAAGCTCTGAGTGCCTAAAGAGCAGATGTCACCGTCTGCTTAACGCTCTGTAATGTGTTGGAATTCACATCATTGTTCTCAAGGTGGCAATTAATCTGCCCTTGTACACTCTCACACACACTCACTCTGAACACGGAGCACCCCTCACTGTAGCAGTATGGATCAAAAACATGTTGCACAGGAGGCTTTTGTTGATGAAGCAACAAAAGGCGTGGTAGCTCAGTGGTCAGGGCGCTGGGTTATCAATCTGAAGGTTGGGGGTTCAAATCCCAGGTCCACTGAAGTTACCAATGTGGGTTCTTGAGCAAGACCCTTAACCCTCATTGCTCCAGGGATGTTGTGATTGACCCTGTGCTCACCTTGTAAGTCGCTTTGGATAAAAGCGTCCAATAAATGACCAAATGTAATGTATTGTTGTTTAGAGCGTTTGGCTAGCAATCTGAAGGTTGGGGGTTCAAATCCCAGGTCCACTGAAGTTACCAATGTGGGTCCTTGAGCAAGACCCTTAACCCTCATTGCTCCAGGGATGTTGTGATGAACCCTGTTCTCACATTGTAAGTCGCTTTGGATAAAAGTGTCCAATAAATGACCAAATGTAAATGTATATGTAATGTAAAGCAGGGAATGATGGTTTAGAGGTCATTGCAACAGAGACGATGCCCCTCGACTGAATAATTAAGGTGTAGACTCGTTTCCAAAAAACGTGTTCTGAGGGGTTCCCTGTCTGCATGTTGCAGGACGTCTGTTTACGTTCTGTACAGTGGGTGCTCTTTGTCGGCTGAAGTGTAAACTCAGAGATACTGAAACGTCTGAACAGATTTCCACTGCTGGCTGGCGGAATGTAGCGCAGTTTAAAACAGAAACCCCTTCAGCATGAATGTCCTTCTGTTGAAAAATAGCTCAGCTAGTTCCCTGCAGTGGTGACTCAACAGAAATCTATTCTCAATCCATCACACACACACACACACACACACACACACACACACACACACACACACACACACACAACACGTCCTCATACCTGATCCGTGGCTTGTTTGAGAACACTATTTCATCAGTGATGCCTGAATTTAATGATTCATTCATTCATTCATTCATTCATTATCTCCCGCTTTATCCTCTATTTGGGTCGCGGTGGGGTTCCCCATGTCCATCCAGGGGAGAACATCTCGGGCGCTGGGCAGATACACCCAGGACAGGGCACCAATCCATCGCTGGGCACACACTCACTCACACAGACACACTCTATAAGGGGCAATTTGGAGAACTCAATTGACCTGATCCATGTTTTTGGACTGTGGGAGGAAACCGGAGAACCCGGAGGAAACCCACGCAGACACGGGGAGGACATGGAAACTCCACCCAGATGGGGATTCGAACCGGGAATCCCTAGCGCTGAGAGGAGAACATGCTGACCACTAAGCCACCGTGCCACCTATATATTCATTCATTATCTCCCTCTTTATCCTCCATTAGGGTCGCGGTGGGGTTCCCCATGCCCATCCAGGGGAGAACGTTTCGGGCGCTGGGCAGATACACCCAGGACAGGGCGCCAATCCATCGCTGGGCACACACTCACACACACAGACACACTCTATATGGGGCAATTTGGAGAACCCAGTTGACTTGATCCATGTTTTTGGACTGTGGGAGGAAACCGGAGAACCCGGAGGAAACCCACGCAGACACGGGGAGGACATGGAAACTCCACCCAGATGGGGATTCGAACCGGGAATCCCTAGTGCTGAGAGGAGAACATGCTAACCACTAAGCCACCGTGCCGCCTATATATTTATTCATTATCTCCCTCTTTATCCTATATTAGGGTCGCGGGGGGGTTCCCCATGCCCATCCAGGGGAGAAGGTTTCGGGCGCTGGGCAGATACACCCAGGACAGGGCACCAATCCATCGCTGGGCACACACTCACTCACACAGACACACTCTATATGGGGCAATTTGGAGAACTCAATTGACCTGATCCATGTTTTTGGACTGTGGGAGGAAACCGGAGAACCCGGAGGAAACCCACGCAGACACAGGGAGAACATGGAAACTCCACCCAGATGGGGATTCAAACCGGGAATCCCTAGCGCTGAGAGGCGAACGGAACGTGCTGACCACTAAACCACCTAAACAATAATAAATTGGAGCAAAAAGGTTCTACATTCTGTCGTCCGTCTGTTTTTCTGTCTGCTCTGTAAGTCTCCGTCCTGTGATGTGATGGGGGGGGGGGGGAGGATGGAGGTGATGGGGACCTCAGAGAGCAGATATTATTTGGCTGATGGATGATTTTAAGCGCTCTAGTGCCACTGACAGTGGTGCTGTGTGTGTGTGTGTGTGTGTGTGTGTGTGTGTGTGTGTGTGTGTGTGTGTGTGTGCGTGCA